>JAJIBD010000480.1:0-41438 GCA_021461705.1 Cryptotis parvus
AGTTTTCCTAGCCCTCCTTTAATACAGTAAAGTTTCAGACCCAGAGGAAACACAAACAGCACAGATCAGAGCATATGTGGAACACTTAGAGTTATAGCAGGATATTAATCAGGCTGCAAAATCTCAGGAGAGTAAATTCTAGCCTTGAGAAGTGCTAATTCTTCCTATTTTAAAGGAATCGGAAAGTATCTTTATGATGTCGTTGACACATATTTACCTACCAAATTTATGTATTTACACAGACATACCATACACATAAATACACATATCATACATGAAACACATGCACAAAAACACCTTAATTCCTATTTCTTTTTATTTTTATTACACCACCTTTAGATATACAATTACAAGATGCTTATGTTTGAGTTTTGGTTCTACAGTGTTCCAACACCCATCCCTCCACCCATGCCCCTCTCCCATCACCAATGTCCCCCACCTCCCTCCTCCTCCCCAGCCACCTCCAGGGATGGTTCTGTATCTCCTTTCTCTCTTTCTTTCTAACTCTCCTCCCATCTCCCTTTCCTATGTATCGTGGAATGTAGTATATTCTAGGACATGATTGGTTCCACTAGTTTGATGGACGTGGGAGCCTCTCTTGGTCAGCTGGGCTAGGGAGAGCTGGGTGCCAGCTCTCCCCATTGTGTCTGAAGCTCTGCATGCTGTGGCTGGTCACCAGGGCAATTCCTGGGCGGGGCCACCAGTCGAGACAGAGAGGGGAAGTGATGGCCCCAGCTCCATCTGACAAATGCCCAGTGGGACTTCCACTTCTGGGAGTCACCTATGTGAGCTTGAACTTGGCTACTCTGTTAATCTGGTCTTGAGATCAGCATCTCTCCTGGGTGGGCTCTGTTGTGCTGCAGTGTTAGGACAGTGAAAATGGCGGCTATTGTGGTGGGAGAGCCTCATCCGGCTGCTTCTGAGGCCCACCCAGAGGTGATGGGACCACTCCCAATCACCTCTGATGATGATTGGGAGGTGTTTCATACTGGGAGCCTCATGGTCAGCTGAGCTAGGAGAGTTGGGTGCCAGCTCTCCCCCATTGTGTCTGAGGTTTTGATTGCTGTGGCTGGTCACTGGGCAGTTCTTCAATTCCTGTTTCTTAGTGAGAGTGTATCCATATTATTCTCAACTGAAAATATGACCCCCCCAACCATGCTCAACAATACATATTGAAATTTGAAAAAAAAAGTTTCAAATAGGCCAGGATCATGAGAATTAAGAACACAATTTTAAACAAAGGATACAGCAGTAATTTTCTCTGAATCTCTTTACACACCTACTGAAGCCTGAATTACTCATTTATTTTTGTACCATCATAAGGCATGATCAGTGACTACCATATCCCAGGCCTCGCTAGCTTGGGAGCTTTGCAGTTTTATCCAATCACGGCTTTATCTATTTACATGTTCTTAAACCTGTGTTCATACTAATGAGATCTCTCTTCTATGCAAACACTGATGGAGGGGTGTGGCAGTTATAGAAGTCACCTTGACTCTGAATGAGTAACTTCTGATTTATTATTATACATCTACTAAGACTTCTATGTTATTTAGATTGGGCACAGCTTCTCTTTATACCCACTGGACCCAGAGAGGGACAGTTAGAATTTCCAGGTGATTACCACCCTTGCTACCTTGAGACTATTGTTTAAAATTTTAGGAATATTGTTTAAGATTATAGGAAGGACCATGCTAGTTTGCCCTCACGCAGATGAGTGTGACCCTTTTAGTATGTATACTGAGAACAAGATACTCCAGAATCACCCTGATGCAGGTAATAAATAAGAAGGACCTTGTGGGTACCATCTAGATTACATGAAGTCTGTGAAATTAAGATATATTATTTTATACCAGCCCCTCTCTCCAGTGTTTTACATAAGAGATAATCTTGGAAGAAGGGATTAGTCCTTGGCATAATCATTTGTTTAGACCTGTAATAGGGTGTGGCACCATCCTTCTACACTCTTCTACTATCTAGAAGCTTTTAGGGTTCTTTATTGACAGGACCCTCCTTGTCAACAGTTAGGATTACTTTGGTGTATATAAGGGGACTGATTTGAGGTATTTCTCCTCTATGGTGCGACTCCTCTCTGGTAGGATCTCTCTTTGGTGGGACTCTCTCTAGTAGGATCTCTCTTTGGTGGGACTCTCTCTGGTGGGATTCTCTTTGGTGGGAGACTTGGGATCTCATGTTCATTCTAAGTTCTGACCAGAGCTTGAGTTCTTTCATTATATTGGATTGCTGTGGTAGAGTTTTTGTACTATTAAAAGCCTTTTGGAACTGCACCGGACTTGTGAGTTTTCATCCGTTCCCTGGAGGCCTAGGAGGTAGAAGAGAACTTCTGTCCTGATACTGTTGGGGATCCCTGACAACTAACAAAACACATATTTGTGAAACCACAAGATAATCACTGACAAAAAACAAAAGAATATCAAGAAACATATCTGGGGCTTGTAGCAATCTTATATAACCCTATTGTTAGGGTATTAAGTGATATTCTTTCAAGGTCAGACTAGTAGTACAGCAGGTCAGGGCACTTATCTTGCTTAAGGCTGACTCAGGCTCAATCCCCAACATCCTATAAGGTCCCCTGAGTCCTCCAGGAATGACCCCTGAGGGCAGAGTCAGGAGTAAGCCCTGGACACAGCCAGATGAGCACCCTGTTCCCCCCCAAAAGATACAAATGAGTAAATGTCATCTTTTCAATGAGGCATAACAGTACTACTATAAGGTGGATGGTATTGATCATCTCTCAGACCAAGAATCTGTTCCCACCATCTCCCGTAACCAACATTTCTGTACATATGTGATGTTTCATAAATGTCTCTTTTCCCCCTCTTGAATATATTTGCTGTTTTCTTAAAAAGTCAAATTACATTCTCAGTTTTGGGGAAAATTATTCCAAACATTCACCTACTACAGTTCAACCACAGAATCTATTACATAGTGGATAGGCTTTAGTGGCATAGAATGAAGCAGATATTCTTGGACAATATTTTGAGACTCAAATACAATCATAATAAAATCTTAAATTCATTCTACTTTTAGTTTGGTATAAAACAAAACCTTTGAATTAATTGTATTTTCATTTACCCCAATATATTTAGTCTCAAAACTGGTATATAAAATCGTGACACATAAAATGATACCATTCAAAAGCTGTGGGATCTTGATCCTAGAACCAATCATCATGACAAGGCATTTTGAAGATGATATTAAGTCTTTTGAGAAGGAGAGAATGTTCTAAATTATACAGGTGAGCCCAATGTAAACAGAAGAATATTGTTTCTTTGTTTGTTTGTTTTTGTTTTTGGACCACACCTTGCAGTGTTCATTGCTTACTCCTGGATCTGCACACGGGGAACTATATGGAGTGCCCTAGGGACCAAATTAGGTCAGTAACATATGAGGAAAAAACCCTATGCACTGTACCATCTCTTCCGCCCCAAACAGAAGAGTTCTTAGAGAAGGTAGATGACTGGAAAAATTTATAAAGATGTGATAATGGAAGTTGGAGTTAGACATTTTTAAAGGGTCATGAACCAAAATTGCAATCAACTTCTAGAAGCTGAAAAGGTATTTGACTCTAAATAAATTCGGCCCTATTTTTAACCTATTCAGAATGAATATAGATGTCCTTATAGGTAGTCTGTAATACTGACCGAAGGATAGTGGAAACAATGACCAGAAGGATTGGTCCAAGGTTGGAACCCTGCCTCCAGGTACTGGGTAGAGGGGCAGTTGGGATAGAGAAGGGGCCATTCTGATAATTTTGTTGGAGGGATTGCTCTGGATGGGAAATAAAAAGTGGGTAAAGGCCCAACGTAATGGCCTTTCAGTATCTGTGCTACAAACCATAATGCCATAAAGCAGAAAGAAAAATAAGAAAAGTGGGGGATGGGCAGGTGTATAGGTGGAGGGAGTGAAACTAGGAAGTTGGTGGAAATGTACAAGGTGGAGGGACGCTTGTTGGAACATTGTATGACTGAAACTGATCATGAAAGCTTTGTAACTGTATCTCATGGTAATTAAATTTTTTAAAAATATTTTAAATTTAAATTAAATTTTTAAATTAGATTTAAATTTTAAATTTAAATATTTTATATTTTAAAAAATATAAAAAATAATTTTTGATTTCTGATCATCAGAACTGTAAAAGAATAAATTAAAAATTTGAAAATCATGGAATTGTAACAACATTAGGAACCATTAGACAAGGGCAGTCTAGGCTCATTAAACTAGATAAGACAAATAATGGCAAAACTTGTCTTATCTAAGTTTAGGAAACTTTGGAATGATGTTTTCCCAGATTTACAAAGTAGGCAGGGTGTAATTGGCCCCAAATACATTTATTTGAACTATTTTTAAAGCCATTTGATGTGTAAGAATTTTATTTGGGGCTGGAGAGAAAGAGCAGGAGTTAAGCTCTTGCCGTGAAGACAACCAACCACCTTCAATCCCTGGCACTACAGTTGGTCTGTGAGCAACCCCAGATGATCCTCACCCCAAAGCTGGAAGTAAACTCAGAGCAAGCACAGCCAGATGTGGCTAAACCCATCCCCACAACAAAAAAGAAATTGGGCTTGGTGCTTTGAGTTCATTGTACTAACCTGCTATAAAGAAGTAAACAAGATGGTCTGGTAGCCACAGATACTAATCTAGGAATTAATTACAACTTCCTCTTTACAGAACACAAAATGTTTGTTCATCTTCTTGCTTCAATTCAAGTAGATTTTTCTCTATAAGCAGTACTTTACTTGCATCAGTAGAGTAGTGAATGGCCATTTCATCTCTTACATCTGGGCCCTACCAAAGCAGGATGATAACACCATTCGGGTCTTCCAAAGAGGAATCGAAAGAGCCATGCTTGGAATATTATGCCTCACTCAAGTGAGAGAAGGAATCGGAGTTCCAACCTCCGCTGCTATTCTAAAATCAAGGACGCTGTCTCATCTGCCAAAACATCAAAAATAAGATGGGCTGGTCATATAATGCGATCTGGAGCGACCCGTTGGACTAGAGCCGTCACCAACTGGATCCCACGGGATGTCAAAAGACTGCATGGCCACCCACCTACAAGATGATCAGACTTACTTATCAAAACCCTGAACAAACAGTTTGAGGCTCTTAATATCCCCAAAACAACCAGATGCCATTGGGCTACAATGGCACGTGATAGGGTCAAATGGAAACATTACTGGTGCCTCCTTGAGCAAATCAATGGATAATGGGATATCAAGTGATCAAGTGATCAAGTGATCTGAATATCATGCAAACAAGAAAGTGATCAACTGTCCTCTGCACCCCTCATTTTGACCCTATGTTCATGAAAGTTTCATTTTCTCTCAGGACACCATTTTATGCCAGCACTCAAATTCTCGTCTCCCCTGCACAGTCACTACCAAATATTTCTGAAGTGAAAAAATCTTCTAAAAATGAACTCGTTTACTTGTTCACAAGATATACACCCACATGGAATACTATCCTTCCAGTCTGCTTCCAGATTTCTGTTCCCATAGTCACTGCAGTTGTCACACAGAGCCCAGCTTCCTTCAGTCTTAAAGCTGGCCAATGCTTTTAGCAATTTCAATGTCCACATGGAAAACTCTCCACTACCCTTTCATATACACCTACCACCCTCTCAGTTCTAGAGGGAATGACCTCCACACCTCTCTTCAGTTCTATTTCATGTTTTCACCTAGGCATTCTTAAGAACCTTCTTCTCACCTTCAAAATCACAAATTCTGCTTTCCTGCTTTTGACCCCACTTTACCTTCCTTTGGTGCTTTGGAGTCACTTTATTTACACCTTTTCTCTATAATACAGAGTCCTTAGAAGCCCTGGAAGTTCTTTCTTATTTCTTCATTGCCTCATTTCCTTCACAGCATAGGTTTTTAAACAACTCAATTCTCTTGCAACTATCTCAATCCTGGATCAAACTTAAAAAATGTTCATTCCTTCAGTCTAAAGTTGAACTTGGTTTTAAAAAAATACAATTCTGGAGACTGGAGCTACTAAATGTTTCTAACCTCAGCACGCTTCCCTCCATTGCTCATAAAGATTTTACTTGTTTTCTCAGCTCATACTACCATTTCCCTCAGAAGTAATTCAAAAAATGTGTCAATTCACCAAAACCCCCAAACAACTCCTGTTTTCATTCTACACAGAAAATGTTAATATCTTCTTGAGAGAGAAATCATGGGAGCCCCAATTTAATTCAACTTCAAAATCTATTTTCTTGCCTGCCCTCTCAGTCACCATTTGTGGTCTTCATCACTCAGTTATCCTGTCAAATATCTAAGCAATATTCCGCCTTTTCTTTTTCTTCCCTCTCACTTTAAGTGTATCACATATATTTCCTCTATTTCTTTCCTAAATTTGTATTTACTCTCAAATACTCATTTTTCCACCTCTATGTTCCTTCCATGTTACTTATAAAGTAGCCCAATAGTAAAAGCAGTAAAACAATCTTCTTAAACTTTGCACACAATGTTCTATAATTTTGGCTACAGCTAATACTAATACTCACAAATGTGCATGCTCAATAAACCATTTAGAACATTTGGAAAAGCACAGTTTTCTTCATTCTTGTTTTTCTTGTGAACTCCATTTTTCTCAGACTTCTTTTTACAATAATCTCTGTAAAATATCTGAACAAAACAAAAAAAAAATGAAATTATCCACAGTATTGTTACAATGGTAGAATAACCTGAGAAATTAAGAAGGGTTTTTATTTAGAGTGTTAAATATCTTAATTGGTTCTCTTTTTTTTAAATGAGTGGACATTAGCCAGGGGTTGTGATTTGGGAAATAGTTATTTCAAGTTCAATTACCTAAGTAACAGAATTGCATACGTAATTTCTCCCTTTGAACTATAAAATTCCCTTAAGGCAGGGTATGTGTCTTGTCCAGCATATGGTCTTACCATGGTTCTATAAACAGAATAAGTGTTTGCTAAATTATAAGGAAGAAAAGATGAAAAACAGTAATGACTATTTTGGAAAAGGTTGAGTTTTCGAGACACACAAAGCTCTGCTCTGGGATTTCTAAGCTCTGTACTCAGGGATCAATCTTGTTGTTGCTCAGGGTTCCATATGTGAAGCTGAGGAGCAAACCTGCAAGGCAAACATATCACCCGTGTACTATCTCTCATGATGGAAGAATTTACTATTTTTTTGGGGAGAGGGGCACACCCAGCAGTGCTCAGGGTTTACTTTTTGCTCTGAGCTCAAGGATCACTCCTAGCATGCTCAGGGACCTATGGGATGTTGGAGATCAAACTAAAGATGGCTAACCCCAGGCAAGCACCTTATCAACTGTACTCTCTATGGATCCCAAGGATTTACTACTTTAATATTTCTCTTGTTATTTTTCTTTGACATATATTATTTAAAATATTTCACCTACAGAATTTACTAGACTCTGTATCATACAAAGAGTATTTTGTATCCTGCCACTCTACTATATGCGCCTATTGTTTCTAGGAGTTTTTTGGTAGAGAGTTTAGGGTTCTCTAGGTATAATATCATGTCATCTGCAAATAATGATAGCTTGACTTCTTCCTTGCCTATCTGGATGCCCTTGATGTCCTTTTTCTTCTCTGATTGCTATGGCAAGTACTTCCAGTACTATATTGAATAAAAGAGGTGAGAGTGGGCAACCTTGTCTTGTCCCTGATCTCAGGGGAAGGCTTTCAACTTTTCCCCATTCAGAATGATGCTCGCTGTGGGCTTTTGATAGATGGCTGTAACTATCTTGAGGAAAGTCCCTTCAATTCCCATTTTCTGGAGGGTTTTAATCATGAACGGGTGCTGGATCTTGTCAAATGCTTTCTCTGCGTCTATTGATAGGATCATATGGTTTTTATTTTTTCTCTTATTGATATGATGTATTATGTTGATTGACTTGCAGAATGTTGAACCATCCTTGCATACCCGGGATGAATCCTACTTGGTCATGATGTACAAATAACGAAAGAGAAGAAAGGGATATTAAGGAAACAATTCCATTCACAATTGTGCCACAGAAAATCAAATACCTAGGAATCAACTTACCCAAGTGTGTAAAGGACCTGTACAAAGAAAACTACAAGACACTGCTCCAAGAGATAAAAGAGGACACAAGGAAATGGAATCACATTCCCTGCTCATGGATGGGGAGAATCAACATTGTCAAAATGGTAATACTCCCCTAGAGCTCTATACAGATTCAATGCAGTCCCTATGAGGATACCCATGACATTCTTCAAAGAAATTGACCAAACAATCCTGAAATTTGTATGGAACGATAAACCCCCCAAGGATAGCTAAAGCAATCCTCGGGAAAAAGAAGATGGGAGGCATCACCTTACCCAACTTCAAACTGTACTACAAGGCAGTAGTAATTAAAACAGCATGGTATTGGAATAAAAACAGACCCGTGGACCTATGGAATAGAATTGAGTATCCTGACACCCAACCTCAAACACATGATCATTTAATCTTTGATAAAGGTGCAACGAGTCTAAAATGGAGTAAGGAAAGCCTCTTCAATAAGTGGTGTTGGGAAAACTGGGCAGCGACATGTAAAAAAATGAATTTGGACCTGTGTCTAACACCATGCACAAAAATCAGATCAAAGTGGATTAAAGATCTCAATATCAGACTTGAATCCATAAAGTACATTGAAGAAAATATAGGAAAAACCCTCCATGACATTGAAGCTAAAGGCATCTTCAAAGATGAAACATCTCTAACAAAGCAACTAGAAGAAAAGATAAATATATGGGACTACATGAAACTAAAAAGCTTCTGCACCCTCAAAAGAAACAGTGACTAAGATACAAAAGCAGTCCACAGAATGGGAAAAGAATATTCACCCAATACTCATCTGATAAGGGGTTAATATCCAGGATATATCAGGCACTGGTAGAACTTTTTACAAGAAGAAAACAAACAACCCCATCAAAAAATGGGGAGAAGAAATGAACAGAAACTTCAGCAAGGGAAGAAATTCGAATGGCCAAAAAACATATGAAAAAATGCTCATCATCACTAATCATCAGAGAGATGCAAATCAAAACAACAATGAGATACCACTTTACACCACAGAGACTGGCACATATTCAAAAGAACAAGAACAACAAGTGCTGGCGTGGGTGTGGGGAAAAGGGGACACTCATCCATTGTTGGGTGGGAATGCCGGGCTGGTACAGCCTTTCTGGAAAACAATATGGACCTTCCTCCAAAGACTAGAAATTGAACTCCCATTTGACCCAGCCATACCACTCCTGGGAATCTACTCTGGGAAACCAAAAATACGCAGCGGAAACACCATCCCTACTTTTATGTTCATAGCAGCATTATTCACAATAGCCAGAATCTGGAAGCAACCCGAGTGCCCGAAAATCGATGACTGGATAAAAAAGCTTTGGTACATCTACACAATGGAATACTATGCAGCTGTTAGGAAAAATGAAGTTATAAAATTTGCCTACAAATGGATGGACATGGAGAAGATTATGTTGAGCGAAATTAGCCAGAAGGAGAGAGACAGTTACAGAATGACTGCATTTATCTGCATAACATAAATATATAGGTACATATTATGATACCAATATCCAAGGTCAAGTGAAACATACATCAGGAGGTCCTGTCAAAGGTGGAGATTATCACAAACGTGTGGGAGTCAGAGGCTAGGTAAGACAGAAAAATGGAACAGTGTGCTAACAATTGTGAGGGTACTAATGCCAACCTAGAACTGAGCATTAAATAGAGGCAAAAGGATACACATGACAACCCTTTAATGTATGTTTTGTAATCCATAGTCTGGAGAGGAAGGAAAAGAGAAAGATAGAGAAATGGAAAGAAATAAAGAACCTGCCATGGAAGAGGGCTGGGGGAGGGGGAGGGAACCGGGGATGTTGTTGGTGGGAGATGGGCACTGGTGGCGGGATGGGTGCTGCTACACTGTATGACCAAAACCCAAATATGAACTTTTTTAATTGTATATCTTTGTAATTGTAAAAATAAAAAAATTTTTAAAAAATTAAAAAAAAAAAACAAAATTAATTTTTAAAATTATATTAGAACCTATGTGTGAGTAACTAAAATTACAAATGTGGAATTAAAATGATTTTATGAAAAAACAAAAAGAGTATTGGGCAAATATATCATTTATCAACAAGAAGTGTGAAAGAGTTATAATTAAACAGCAATGCCAGTAATTTTCAGAGTAAGTAGAGTGAGTAAGTAATTATGAATATAGCAGATTCATAATTAATATACTCTATATTTATACCATCATAGCTAGGAACTACTAACAATATGTATATATACATAAGATATATACATATATTGATATGTATATGGTAGCACACGTAGGAAGTCTACCTTTCACACTTAAATATTAATATACTTTTGCATAAATTATACAATTAGGGAGTAAAAATTCAAAAGTATAACTTTGAGTGATCAAAAGATACCAAACGGATTTTGTGTTAATTGAAAAAACTGAAGTGTTAAGTGTGAATAAAGATTTTATCATACATAACATTGGGCATCTAAATGCATAAACACTAAGATAACTCAAAATAAAAGTCTATGGGAAACTCAGGCACAGGGAAAATATTTCAGTTTGGAAATATTAGAAATAAGACAGGAGTTAACAATAAGCATTATGTGGACAATTTATGTTCATAGCAGTACTATTCACAATAGCCAGAATCTGGAAGCAACCAGAGTGTCTGAGAATCGATGACTGGATAAAGAAGCTTTGGTACATCTACACAATGGAAAACTATGCAGCTGTTAGAAAAAATGAAGTTAGGAAATTTGCCTATAAATGGATGGACATGGAGAGGATCATGTTGAGTGAAATTAGCCAGAAGGAGAGAGACAGATATACAATGACTGCATTTATTTGCATGGCATAAATATCACTATCTATCACTATCACTATCTTCCCGTTCATCATCTATTTGCTAGAGCTGGCACCAGTAATATCTCCATATGTCCTGTCTCATGCTGGAAGAACCCAAAGACATCCGCTTGCTCCAGGAACATAGAGAGCCTCAAACCATTATATTAGGTCACGGGAATGACCTAATATAAATGTTACTGGTATTTGGCATATCAAATACTACACGAGCAGCTTGCCAGGCTTGCTGTGCGGGTGGCATACTGTTATAGTCACCTCTAAATAAAGCATTTATAGATGAACCGCACGGTCTCTAGTGGCTGCGCAACCAGGCTGTGATAGTCTGGTCTGCTGGGTAGAGTTGTGACGAGAGGGAAGTCCGGATGTGGAAAATGGCGGGCCCCATGGAGTAGTGGAGGGTGGTCTGGCTTGTTGTAAGGCTCTGCTGAGGTGGCAGGCCAGGGCTAGAACCCACCATGCCTCCCTAGTGCCTCACGAGCAGCTGGGCACAGGGAGAGCAAGGGGCGGCTCTGCCCCATGTCTGAGAGTCATGCTTCACCAAGGTCAGGTGAAGCATGGATCAGAAGGTCTTGTCAAAGGTGGAAATTATCACAAACGTGTGGGAATCAGGGGCTAGGTAACAGAGAGAGAATGGAACAGTGTGTCAATAATTGTGGAAAGTGCTAATACCAACCTAGAACTGAGCATTAAATACAGGCAAAAAGATACACATGACAACCTCTTAATGTATGCATTGTAATCCACAATGTGGAAGGGAAGTAAAAGAGAAAGAGAGAGAGAGAAAGAGAATAAAATTTAGAACCTGCCATAGAGGCAGGTTAGGGAGGGGGGAGGGAATCAGGGCTATTGGTGGTGGGAAATGGGCAGTGGTGGAGAGATGGGTGCTGGAACATTGTATGACCGAAACCCAAATATGAACATCTTATGAACATCTTTGTAATTGTGTATCTCAAGGCAGTATATTAAAATATTTTTTAAAAAAAGTAAAAAAGAAATAACAACAATGTAATAGAAGTTTCCTAAATAATTGTTTATAGGGGGAATGATCACTTGTATCGCTTGTATTACTTATCTCCCGTTCATCATCGATTTGCTCGAGCGGGCACCAGTAACATCTCCATATGTCCTGTCAAATGCTAGTAGAGCCCAAGGGCATCTGCTTGCTCCAGGAACATAAAGAGCCTCAAACTATTTCATCAGGACATGGGAATGAGGTCTATAATTATTACTGGTATTTGGCATATCAAATATGACACAGGTAGCTTGCCACGCTCTGCCTTGAAGGTGGGATACTCTTGTAGTCACCTCTGATCTCCAGCATTTATTGATGAACCAGGCTGTGACCAGCTCTTCTGCTGGGTGGTGTGTGACAAGAGGGGAGTCCGGTTGTGGAAAACGGTGGCCCTCATGGAATGGGGGTGTTCTGGCTTCTTGCAAGGCTCTGTTGGGGTGGCAGGCTAGGGCTAGAACTCGCCATCCCTCCCAGGCGCCTCGTGATCAGCTGGGCACAGGGAGAGCCGGTAGCTGCTCTGCCCCATGGATGTGAGTCTCTAGATCATCATAACCAGGCTGGGCTTGAAAAAGACTGCTGCAGTGTGGGTCTTGATGAGCTGGGCCATGATCAGCTCTTCTGCTGGTTGGAGTTCTGATGAGAGGGGAGTCCAGATGTGGAAAATGGTGGCCCCTCATGGAGTGGGGAATGATGGAAATGGATATTGAGAACTATGATGGTCATTGTAGCTCACCAATTTTATTCTCTTTTTGTCAAACTATAGATTTTTATTTCTTAGCTTTTTCTATAGTTAGGGTCAAAGAACTAATTCTGACCAGTGACTCATGAGCCAGTGACAACTATCGTTCTGTGCCATCACATTTAATTAGTGAGAGATCTTCTGAAATTATTTCCATTCTTTTCAAACAATGAAACCAGCAACATTCAAAATGGTGGTCCTCCCTGAAGCTACTCTTTGAGTGACTACAATGAATAGAGAATATCCTTGCTAAACTAAAATGACTGCATGACATATGCAAGAAATTAACCTCAGTGCTTTTAAAATGCTAAGAGTTGGGAGTAGTCTGTTACCACACTTTAGATTAGACTACACAAGCAAGTACAGAAACAAGACAATCCATTTTGATAGACATGTGGAATATTAAATGGAAAATAATAAAGTAAGTTTAGAGAGGTAAACAAGTCGATTTGTGGAGAAGAATGAATTCTAGCTTAAAGAGATTGTACTTTATTTTATAGGCAATATTGGGCTGTTGAAATCTTTCAAACGGGGAAATATTATGAACAGAATTGTGCTCTAGGAAAATTAATCAAGTATTATAGAGGGTCCCTGGGAAGTAGAAAGACAGAAGCAGAGAAATATGTTTTTTTATTGTGAAATGCCTAGAAGTCATGGGGTTTAAGCTAAACTAGTGGCAGTAGGAACCAATTTAGCAGAATGAATGGAACAGTAATTTCCAGATCCTGGCAACTGATGAGAACCAAGGGTATTAAGCATCATTCCAAGATTTTGAACATGAATGACTGTTAAGATGATGCCACTGCTACTTAAATATTAAGCAGAGAAAGAACAAAGTTGAGGGGGAACTATATATTTAGAACAAACATGTCTCCAAGCTGAAGATGTCCACCAGAATATTCAAAGCAAACCAAATAAATATTTGAGAGTCGTTTGGGACATGAGAGCATGATGTGAATAGCAATGTCAAGGGAGAGAGAAGAAAAGCAAACTGCTACATCTTCATGGAACATACATTTAGGCAACAAGAAAGGCAAGAAACAAAGATATTAAGAGAGATATTTTCACAAAGCTAAGTGCTATAAAATTTCCAAGAAAAAGTGGTAGTACTAGTAACATTAAATATAAGCAGGAGTTAATAAGAAATATTTAAAAAACTATGTTGTATTGGGTGAATTTTTCCAGGGAATATTTCTGATGATAACTACACTCATAAGTTGGTAGCAACTACAATGGAAACCGACATTCAAAAGACTAAGAAGCACATAAAGCAAAATAAAATGGGGTATAGTGTCTCCAAGAGCACAAAAATATTTAGGAATTAAAATGCATGAACTAGATCACTACATAAGAAATTCTAATTTATAAAAATAAATATTAATTTTAAAATGGAATATGATATGATTACTAAACACACAAAAACAGAGTATATAAGGTTTCTTAGTACTGCTGTATTAAAGGCTCTTTTAGGGTCAGGGAAATAAACATTGCTATTACACCTGCCCACATACCAAATTCAGCAGGATGAATATGTCGTTCCCAACTTTCTCCCTTCTGAAATCTGACATGCCGTTTCATTGGTAAAGAAATGTACAGCACCTGACCCAGACAAAGTCAGACCCAAACACCTGAAGAATCTGCCATCAGTACTCATCAATACACTGGCTCAGCTCTTCATACACTACCAGTCTGAATGTAAGGTGCCCTCCCAATGGAAAACCATCAGGACAGTTCTACTGTTCAAGAAGGGAGACATCCATGACATTGGCAACTATCGCCCAATCTGCCTGTTGTCCATCAACTACAAACTGTTCACTCGAGTCATCCTGATCAGGATTGGCAGAACATTAGATGAAGGACAACCAAGTGAGCAAGCTGGCTTCCAGAAAGGATTCAGCACAATCGACCATATCCACACTGTAACCAAGCTCATCAAGGTTTGTAGGGAGTTCAAGATGCCACTCTGTCTCATGTTCTTTGATTTAAAGAAAGCCTTTGATTCTGTGGATACTGAAGCAGTCATCGAAGCCCTAGCCAAACAGGGTGTTCAAACCCAATACATCAAGATGCTTAGTGAGCTGTATTATAATTCACCACCAGGATCTCACCATTCTACAAGGAAGTGCTCATCAATGTCAAAAAGACGGGTTCAGCAGGGTGATACCATTTCACTAAAACTCTTCAGCGCCACCCTCGAGAACTCATGCAACAATTAGAAGGTAAGGAATGGGAGTGAAGATAGATGGTCGGCAACTACACCACCTCCGCTTTGCTAATGACATCGTTCTACTAACACCAAACATTAGCCAAGTGGCACAAATGCAAGTTGACTTCGACTGAAAATGTGGAAAGATAGGTCTACAGCTAAATCTCAACAAAACAATATTCATGAAAAAATGCACTCGTTCCAGAGGCCCCATTCACTCTCAATGGAACAAACATCTCTGAATGCAGCAGTTATGTGTACATAGGTCCAGAACTCAACATGATGAATGACCGAAAACCTGAGCCACGTAGGAGGAAAAGAGCGGCATGGAATGCCTTCAAGAGCATCGAAGAAATAGCTAAAAGGACAAAGAACCTCTGGCTCTGGGCACATCTCTTCGACTCCACAGTTCTCCCAGCATTAACATACACCTCAGAGACCTGGGCCCTTGAAAGCAGGATGAGAACGCTATTCGGCTCTCCCAAAGAGAAGTTGAAAGAGCTATGCTTAGAATATCACACCTCACTCAAGTGAGAGAAGGAATCAGGCATTCTGACCTCTTTAGACAATCCAGAGTCAGTGACGCTGTCTCGCTTTGCCAAGGTGTCAAAAATCAGATGGCCTGGACATGTAATGTGATTTGGAGATTAACGCTGGACTAGAGCTATTACTGACTGGATAATATGGGACATCAAAAGACTACGTGGCCGCCCACCTACAAGATGGTCAGACTTCCACGCCAAGACACTGAATGAAAGGTTTGAGGTTCTTCGTAGTCATGAAGCAAGCAGATGGCATTGGGCTACACTGGCATGTCATAGGGTCAAATGGAAATGTTACTGGCACCTGCTTGAGTAAATCAATGTATAATGGGATGTCAAGTGATCAAGTGATGAGGTTTCTGAATACTTAAATATATTTTACATTACACAAATATAAACATACCAAATTAAGAATAGTGAAAATATATGAGGAAAGAAAGAGAAAGATTAAATATTATTAACCAATATCTCACACACACATGAGCAGAGCTGCTACTTGCTCTCCCGTGTCTAGCTGATCATGAGTCGCAGGGGAGGAATGGCGGGTTCTAGCCATGGCCCACCACCCAAGCAGAGCCTCTCAAAATGTCAGAGGATCACCCACACCATGAGGGCTGCCACTTTTCACATCCTGACTCCCTCTCCTCAGAGCTCCATCCAGCAAAAGAACGAATCATCACAGCCCAACTCACGCGCCGCTTTGCGGTCACATGGTTCATCAATAATTATTCAAGTTTTGAGGTGACTACTAGAGTATCCTACCCGCAGGGGCAGAGCCTGACAAGCTACCTGTGTTATATTTGACATGCCAAATACCAGCAACAATTATAGACCACATTCCCATTACCTGATGGAATGGTTTGAGGCTCTTTATGTTCCTGGACTGGACTGATGCCCTTGGGCTATCTCGCATGTGACAGGATGTATTGAGATGTTACTGGTGCCCGCTTGAGAAATTGATGATATACGGGAAGACAAGTAATACAAGTGAACTAACATATGTTTGTTTAGAAAATAATAATGGAATCAAAATACAAAGGAATAGAGGAAAAATTATACATTTTTATTTATTTATTTATTTATTTATTTATTTATTTATTTATTTATTTATTTATTGCTTTTTTGGGTCACACCCGGCGATGCTCAGGGCTTACTCCTGGCTCTGCACTCAGGAACTACTCCTGGCGGTGCTCTGGGGACCATATGGGATGCCGGGGATCGAACCCAGGCCAGCACAGGCCGGCCGCATGCAAGGCAAACGCCCTACCCGCTGAGCTATCGCTCCGGCCCAAATTATACATTTTTAATATGCAAAAAATTGGTGAAAGAAACTAGGTAGTAGCTTGAGAAAGATAGTGGAAATAGATATACATATATATTTTCAAGATGTTGATAACTAGAAAAATTCGTAGGATAAAATGAAGTCTTTTCTATCTTTCAGCAAAAGCAGAAATTGAAAATAAAGAAAAGCAAAGTATCAAAGTCCAGAAAAAATGAATAATATATATGTGTAAAGATAGGGTTTAAAGAAGAGTACATGCTTTGTAGAATAACCTTATCCATTCATACTGTATGCTTCACCTAATTCAAGCTTTTGCCTGCTCCTTTAAGCTCACATTTTTCACATAGTCACATAGTCACCTTTCAAAATTCAAGTTTAAGGTCAATTAAACAAAACATTCCATTAATCCTAATTACCTTGTCATATTATGTTTTCATACAATTTTATAGTTTTTTTGAATTCTTGTAATAATTTTGTTAGTTTTGTATTTTTAAACAGTGTGCATGTCTTATTTCTCTAGTTGTCTTGAACTCTTAAGCATAGATATGAAACAAGCAGTTTATTGAAAAAATATAACTAATGATGGCTATCAACTTATTCACAGGATCTACTAGAAATTTTAGTAACCATTTTTCAAAGAGATCAAAGGCTTAACAAAACTAGACCAGAGTGGTAAATGAGACATATGGCCACAAGTCTGAAAATGGCAACACTTTATCTTCTTGAGTAATTTCTCAAACATTTTCTTATTTTCCTATTACTTTGTCAAATACTAGTTCAGGTATGGTAGAGGAAAGAAAGAACATTTTTTTAGTTCAGATAAATCAGGATTGCTCCCAGAAGTCATGATATAATGGATTTTCTATAAATTACAGGGATATCCAGAATTAAGACATCAAGAAATATAACAAATATTGACTAAATCCCTTATTATTTTGATTTGTATTTTTTAGGTGTCCTAACATGGTGTTAGCATGTGGTATGAATTATAAAATGAGTGAAATTACAAAGGAAGTAGACAAGTATTTCATTTACATCAAACTCAAAATAAAAATATCACATATTAATAAGCATTTTATGCACTGTTATAGATTTCTAACTTTGGAGCTCTGACACTGAGAAAATTAAGGCCTCATTAGTTTCAATATCTTGTCTGTGGAACTGTAAATAATTCCCACCTTGAACAGTTTACAACGCTAGTCATTGAATATGATGTACAGCACATAACATGTAAATATTATTTGCTTTTGCCCCTTTAAAAATAAAGGAAAAGAAGAAGAAAGTCATGATAACGTCCTTTCTGCATTCCACACAGACCCTGTTTTTCTAAACAGGGTCCAGAGTGGAAGTGCAACACAGTGGTCAAGAACAAAGAAAGGAGTAGAGACTTACTAGAGTCTAATCATAGTTACACCAAAAATCAACAAATTATCCAGTCTATCTTGGTCAGTTGGCTTAATCTTGTACCACTATTATTGCATGTATAAAACTGAGGTAGTGAAGATGTAAATGATTGTGATACAATTAAACCATCCTAAGGATTATGAATGGAATTAATACATGTAACACTCTTATACCAATGCTGACCGATAATAAGCAGTTGGTATTTTCCATTGTACAAATATGTTAGAATAGTAATCTTTATCAATGTGTGTTCATGTGTTTAGTTGTAGAGGGTTTTATTTCCTTTATTGTGTTCATTCCTTCTCATGGCAGTTCACAAATTGGCAACTTTATTATGCATAGGATATTAAGTATAGGCTCAAATTTAAATTAAGAACTGATTCAAATAATTTTATCCTACCACAGTCCAAACCATAATTTCCAAATAAAGTATTATTTCTCAGTCTGTCCACGTGATCACAGTGATCAAACAATAAAATATGAGACACATTCTCTTATGCATGAATTAATGAATTAAACACTAAGTATTTATTCTGTGTCAGAGTTTCACAGCTTTGGGGAAAAGACTGTCTTCCCGCTCATCATCGATTTGCTCTAGCGGGCACCAGTAACATCTCCATATGACCTGTCTCATGCAAGTAGAGTCCAAGGGCACCTGCTTGCTCCAGGAATATAAAGAGCCTCAAACCATTCCATCAGGCCATGGGAATCACTGTATCACTGTCTTCCCGTTCATCGTCGATTTGCTCGAGCGGGCACCAGTAACATCTCCATATGACCTGTCTCATGCTAGTAGAGCCCAAGGGCACCTGCATGCTCCAGGAACATAAAGACCCACAAACCATTCCATCAGGTCATGGGAATGAGGTCTATAATTGTTACTGGTATCTGACATATCAAATACGACACGGGTAGCTTGCCAGGCTCTGACGTCGGGTAGCATACTCTTGTAGTCATCTCAAAATCCAGCATTTATTGATGAACTGCGCAGCTACAAGCCAGGCTGTGAGAGGCTGGTCTGCTGGGTGGAGTTCTGACGAGGGGGAAGTCCAGATGTGGAAAATGGAGGTCCTCATGGAGTGGGGGGATCGTCTGGCTTGTTGTGAGACTCTGGGCCAAATTAAAAAAGACTGCAGCAGGGTGAATCTCGATGAGCTGTTCTGTGATAGACAGGCCATGGGAATGTGGTCTATAATTGTTACTAGTATTTGGCATATCAAATACGACACGAGTAGCTTGCCAGGCTCTGCCATGTCAGTAGCATACTCTTGTAGTCATCTCAACATCCAACATTTATTGATGAACTGCGAGGCCGAGCCGGGCTGTGATAGGCTGGTCTGCTGGGTGGAGTTATCTTTGGGGAAATGGCAATGAATAAAACTGACAAAATTTGCTCTCATGCAGCTTCAATTCTCACACTATTGTATTAAAATATATGTGACATTTTGACTTAAATATTTCAAACTATGCAACTTCCCCACTATTTTGGAAGATCACATTCATTTATGCTAAATTATCTTTCAGCTTTTCATGATTCTAATATGCAGTGATACAATTAGGCAAATCTAATATTATTTAAATACTGCCAACCCTGTTTTTCTTCTGATGTTTTCTATTATTTGTCAGTTGCCATAAGAACCCTAATTTTCAACCTACATGAAGTTGTATTATGAGTTTATGCATAAGATACCAAAGGTGTCTATTATTGAAAGAATAAGGGATAGCTCAAAGGTGAACCAGAACATGTTCTCAACCATCCCAATCCTACCGAGTGCTTCAGCAGAATTTAGAGAATCATTCCTTTACACTTATATACTTATTTTTGAAATAAAATTTCAAAACCTGTGAACAAATTTCAAAATTCGTTTCAAAAATGTTATTTTATTAAAGCACTGTGAACTATTAAAGTACTGAGAATCCTCGGACTCTGCAGGCCTTGGGATTATCCGCTTCCTCACCGCCAGTCGCGACTTTGGTGGGAGGCTTGTATTCATCAGGCAAGGAATAAACAGGGGTTGTGGGAGGTGCCCTAAACTCTTGCTGACTATTCAGACTTCAGAGTAAAAGCAGTGGTTCGTGCAACTGCAGACTCAGGGAGAGCCACCTTCTGTTTCTTTGCACTTCCTCTGGGCTCCTCCAATTTCAGGGGACCAAGAGGTAACAAGGGTGAGCACACTGCCAGGACACGAAACGCAGCAACACTGACTCTCGCTTAACTCCGATTTTAAGTTAAGAATGAGGGCAACGATTTGCAGCTTCCGTTTTTTGGAAATTAAAGCAAGTCAAAATTCTCTGCAAAAGGAGTTTCTCCATGTTTCGAACCTGAGACCTTTTGAGTGTGAGGCGAACATGATAACGACTACACTACGGAAACCGCGAATACCCGGCCTTGCCCCGCCCAAAGGAAATGGACACACAGAGACTCACAGACATGGCGGAGAGCTACTACCAGCTTTCCCCCTGCCAAGCCGCTCACAAGGCGCCAGGGAGGGATGGCAGGTTCTAGCCCTGGCCTGCCACCCCAGCAGAGCCTCGCAACAAGCCAGATGACCCCCAACTCCATGAGGGCCGCCATTTTCCACATCCAGACTCCCCTCTCATCAGAACTCCACCCAGCAGACCAGCCTATCACAGTCCGGGCTTGCACAGCCGCAGCTCATCAATAAATGCTGGATTTAGAGGCTACTACAAGAGTATGCCACCCACAAATCAGAGCCTGGCAAGCTACCGTGTCGTATTTGATATGCAAATACCAGTAACAATTATAGACCTCATGCCCCAACCTTATGGGATGGTTTGAGGCTCTTTATGTTCCTGGAGCAAGCAGATGCCCTTGGGCTCTACTAGCATGAGACAGGACATATGGAGATGTTACTGGTGCCCACTCGAGCAAATCGATGATGAAAGGGAAGACAGTGACAGTGTGATACAGTGATACTGTAAACTATAAATTTATTCATAGTTGGGTTTTCGACATACCATGTTCCAATGTTCCACCACCTCTCCAAGCACCAATATCAAGTTCCCTTCAGTCTTCTCTGAGTCCCTCTCCTATTCCTCACCTCAGCCTCAGCCTGCCATCTTGACAGAAACTTTTTTAATTTGGTTATTCACTAACTATCTTCTAAGAAAACATTTCTTGATCTTTTTTAGCAGAGTATCTATAACAAGCAATGTAAAATAAAATATTGGGGGTCTGCTATGGGTCTGCTATAGGGGCAGGTTTAAGGGGTGGTTGGGAAAATTGGAAATAATGGTGTTGTAAAATTGCAATGGTGGTGGGATTGTGGCTGAATATTGATTGTGTGTAACAAATGAACATGCACAACTTTGTTAAACAATTGAGTAGAAGCCCACTAAGTTCAATAAGTGAAAGCAACAACATGGCTCAATTTGCACGTAAAAGCTCAGTAAAAAGGTCATGACGTTAGCAAAAACATCGCAAGATATATGCTGCAATAAGCAATATAGAGTAAATTAATTAGACCGGTAAGGAATCAGGCTTGGGGGCTTGGTGGGAAACTAGGATCTTGGGAGACGACGGTGAGGGCACGTTGATCGTGAAGCTGGTGTTAGAAAATTGAATAATGAAACAACTGGACTGTGTAAATTTTGTCAATCATAGTGTTTAAGTAAAGCAAAACATTTTTTAAACATTTGATTATTAATTTCAATTCAAATGGTTCTTCATTTTGAAGTCTATCGACAATGTTTATATTTCCAATTCAATGATCAATAAATGATCTTCACTTTCATCACTTATTTTGGTAGAACTCAGAATAAGTAACCACATGAACCTCTTGAAACACTTTTTCACTTGATTGTCTTGATATTGTCAGACTACTGACAGCTTAACATCTTTCTGGCTTTCACTTAGTCTCTAAATATTAGTACATCACAGAGCCTCATACTGACCCTTTATTTAAAATCAAGACTTAATTTTCTCAATCAACTCCATAACTCTCAAATAACTAATCTTGAAACTATCTGCTATCATCCACATTTTTTACCAACTACTACTCAACATACATTGACATCAGGCATTTCTTAGGTTTTAAATAGAAGAAACTAAAACACAGGCCAGAGGATAGTACAGCAGGTAGGGCGTTTGCCTCCCACACAGCCGACCCATATTCAATCACCAGCATCTCATATGGTCCCCCAAGGACAGACAGGTATAATTCCTGAGCACAAATCCAGCAGTATTTCCTGAGTATAACCGGGTGTGATGCAAAAAAAGGGCAAAAAAAAGATTAATTAATTAATTAATTAAAAGGAAACTAAAACATCCTTCACCTCAATTTTTTCTTAAAATTGATTCTAACTCAGTAAAAAAATTGTGATCTGACCATTTTCATAACACAAAAGCAAAGTGTTACCTTTGAAAAATTCTCTTTTCTGCTTTATTTTTCCCCACATCTAATCTTCAAAATAACCTAACCACTGTTTACTACTTCCAGAGTTCCCACTTTTATCTCCCTTCTAAATTAACACTACTCACATACCTAACATTCAGCAGAGACAGCCCTTAAAACCTTCATTGTGATGGGAGCAATATTACAATGGGTAGGACACTTACCTTGCATATAGCTGGTCCCACATATGGTCCCCCAATTCCACCAGGAGTGATCCCTGAGTACTGAAAAGTAAGCACTGAGCAGAGTCAGGTGTGATCCCAAGTTAACAGTAATAAAATACCCGTAATGCATTACTTTTTATTACTAGCTTATTGATTTCCTCCCACAATTTTCCAACACTTTTCAAAATAAGCTTAAAATTCTCATTTCTCAACTTTACTATTCATGTGTCTAGGTTCACAATTTTCTTCTATTATGTTCCTCTTGCATGCTACAATTTATCCAGTGTCCCTCTTATGCTTCCTTGAACACATCAAAGGTTACTCCTAAATGCTTGCTGTTCTCTTTGTCTGGAATAAACCCTTGATGTTCTAATAACTGATTCTTCATTTTATTCATGTCTATGTTCAAATATCATGAACCTAGAAAGACTTTCCCCTGACCAACCAACCTTTGATATCTTCCTTTCAGATGTAATTTCTTTACACTAATCTGCTTCCCTTAATTCACAAATGCTAAAACATACATGAGTCAATTTGTTCCATGTGAATATTTGTCCTCTTTCCATTGCACTATTGCTTCATCAGAGAAAGAATCCAGTGTCAAGGAGAGTTTTAAGTACTTGATAGTTATTCAGAAGATAATTATATTAGTGAGTAAATACACATTTCAATTTTTTATGCATTTTTTAAAAATCATAGATTTTTAAAAAACCTTCAGATTTAAGGTTTTATATTTCCTGTGCAATTAAGTTTACTTTCAATATTATCTTTATTTTTATTATAACACATTAAAATTATTATACCACCATGATTATATTATCTGATGAACAAATGATGAAAATGAAAATATTATATTGTGATTATTTTATATCATGAACAAATCTGTTCATGATAGGATTTCAGTCATATAGTGTCCTAGCACCCATCCCTCCACCAGTGCACATTTCTCACCACCAATGTCCCCAGTTTCCCTCCATCCCCCACCCACCTACCTCTATGGCAGGCAATTTTTCTTTTTTCTTTTCTCAAATCTTACTTTTCACAAATCTTACTCTTTCCCAAGAATACTGCATTCGATGCTAGTAAACATAGATAATAAGTTCAAGCAGGAAACATGATCCTTAGTGCATTGATGAAACACTCAGGAACTAGAATTTATGATTAAACAAATTACTATAAATTGGGGGACTGTCCAGAGAAAAATGGAAAACATCAATGCTTAACCATAATTTACCCAAGTACACAAAAATATTTGTTGACTCCAAAATGGCACATTGCATATGTATGTAACAAATTAGCAACATCTAGAAACCAATGAGTATGATCCCTGAGCACAGAGCTAGGAGAAAGTCCTGAGTATCACCAGGTGTGTCCCCACAAAACAAACACAAATTTACAATGGCTTGTGGCTTGGCAATTTAGAAATTCATTTAAAGAGCCATCCTTAATACTAGGTATCACTCTACTTTGGGTCTGCTATTTTAAAATTAAAATTCATAACCAATTTTGAAATTCAAAATTCAAAACACCAATCTGGCCATCCACGTTGCACTCTAGCTGCCTCTCTTTCTCCAACTATTCTTTGTAGGAGAGTGGCTTCTAGTGACTCTAAAATTTGTTTTGATATGTAACATCCATTCAAAGTTTATAAAATATGCCTAAAATATTATTGTTTTAAAAAATGAAACAGAAAAGTTGTTCAGATGACTCAAGTATTGAATACAGCAAAACAGACTTCATATACTCTGCATAAGCAAAAGAAATCCAATGAAAACCCATGGGAAGAGAAAGTAACTGAAGAGAATTGCGTGAGAATTATAAGAGTGAGATAGTATAGGATATAAGTGATTAATAATTCAGGCAGCCAAACCTGGTTCAATCCTTAGCACCTGTCCTGAGGTACTTTCAGGAATCACTCCTAGGTGAGCAGGATGTGAAGAGGTGGTGGAGGAGGAGAATGTGGAGGAGTAGAAGGAAGAGTAGAAAGAAAAGGAAATGGAGAAGATAGAGGAGGTGGAGAAAGAGGAGAAAGAGGTAGGGGAAGAGGAGGAGCAGGAGGAGGCAGAGGAGGAGGAAAAATGGAGGATTTCAGTGGCAAATTGGGATCTCTTAAAAATTCAAGACATTTTGTAAGTAAATTATATGACATTAAACTAAAACTCATTTGATGGATATAAAAGTGGATTAAACAGCCAAACTCAGACCTCAAAATCAAATCAATGAAACAATCCAAATAGTGATATACAGAGTAAACAACATCATCGCAATGGAATATGATCAAATACTATTTCATATGCATAATTGAGTATAGAAATATGTGTGGAGATAGAATATAAAATAAAAAAAAGTTTTGAAGAGACAATGGTTATAAATTTTCCAGTGCTAATTAAATATTTGTTCAAAGAATTCAATGCACCTCAAACAGACTATACTATAGAATTCTGTCAAGTTTGTAGACAAAGACCATATATTGAGTTCTAACTCTAACCTGAGACCCAGTACACATTAGTGAGTGGATATTGTCTCTAGCCTCAGAAAATAACCTTGCAGTCTGACAGGAAAGAGAAACATTAAAATTGCTCATATTGAATTATTGATTAGTTGTGATTAGTTTTGTGGAGTAATAAAGAATTAAGAATCTGTGATAATTTTAACCTGAGAAGAGAGATTAAAGATTATCATGGCAATTCAGAATGAGTTGTAGTATCCCAGAAAAAGGAATAGATTTAAGGGATAGTAAGATGCACTCAATAATAATTTAATCAAATAATTAGAAACAAGCAGTCAAACAATGACTAAATTTATACCCATGCTAGATCTGAACAATGATTTCTTCCTTCTTTCTACCACTAAAATATTTGTTTCATACAGATAATACTTTTTTTACAAATACTGGGAAACTTTACCATACCTAAGCTCCCCTAGCCTGAATCAACCAATTTCAGCCTTTCAGGAAACACTTTTTATAATCAGGAAGAGTTAACACATCCTTAAACGATTAATATTAATAGAATAGAAACCAATGCTTTTACTATACTTAACTATGTTATAAAATATTACTAAAACAATATAATTTCAATTGAATAGCTATAAATATCTTACCCACCATATAGACTACTAACAAGACGACAGCCTGTCTCCCGAGCTAGTAAGCTAAACTATTTAGACTCAATTGTTTGACCTAGGAAAGAAAAGGAAAGGAGAGGAGAATGAGTCACCTTTCATGCCAAGAATGAATTATATACCTCTTACCTAACTAACAAAGGCACAAAAGTTTGAGTTGTTTTTTGCAGTTACTTTCTCCTAGAAAGATTTCAATCACCTTTTAAATAGATTTTTTTAATCACTTTAGCAATATTAAAGTTGCATTGAAATATCAGGAAATAAATAATAGTTTAATTAGAAAGCAAAATATCCTATAATTCTACATTGAAAGTTTATTGCTTTTAGCCTTTCTGTATATTTTCTGCTACCCTTTTATAAATGTATTTATCACTAATTCATTAAGCAAATCTTGCCCTACTTTTTTTCTCCTTTATATGAATTATATGTTTAAAAAAGCATGTTCTGATGCTGTAAATATTTTAATGAATTATTTTACATTATATAGACATACCATAATTTATTTTACATTTTTCTAATTTTATTCCCAATATTTCACTACTACATTATTTGGAATTGTAATACACTAAAATTACCCACTTTGGATTCATAGCTTTAGTAATTTGTGCTTTCATTTTTAATACCTTGGAAGAAAAATTATAGACTTAACTTCTGTCTTAATCTTTGTGTTTAAACAATCTACTTTTAAATTGATTTTTTGTTTCCAAAATCCTCCCACAGTTAGCATCTAGATACAACATATTGAAACATCTTTTGCTTGACATTAAAAAACTACTGATATATATTATTAAAATATTTGACTATTACATTTTAATACATAGGTGATTTCTCCTACATTAGTTTTTTTCACAAATGCAGATCAGTTTTCTGTACAAGGTAACATTCTGGTGGCAATTATCACTCTGCTACTTCGGTATAACAATGAATGATTCAAATAGCAAGCTTTCATGTTGATGTGACCAAATATAAATGTGACAGGTTTCCAAAATTATGATGTTTTCATATAGTAAATGCAAAACTAAATCTTTTCATAGTCACATATTAAATTTGGATTAAAGCTCACATACACACATGAACACATATGATACTTCTGGGAATAAGAAAAAGTTAATGCAAATATGAAGAGGTGACAAGGGTTAGATGACTAGGAAATTGTATGAAATTAAAGCTTATATATTCTTATAATGTGTAGTTTCATTATTATCCACATTTAAAACAAATCCTACTCAAATATTTGAATATTCTATTTGAGTATCCTATTCAAAAACATGCATTTTAAATTCCAACCTTCAATACCAGGCAATTTCCCTTTACTTTATTCTAACAGAATAGAGTTGTAAAGATTGTTAGAAAGCCCAGATAGGAAGGAACACATGTGCAATCCCTGTGTTCCTGCTCATTGAGTTTGTGGTGTTTATTATATGCAAAACATACTATTCCAGGGGTCAGAGCGATAGCACAGTGGGTAGGTAGGGCATTTACCTTGCACACAGCCAACCGGGTTCGATTCCCAGCATCACATATGGTCCCCTGAGCACTGCCAGGAGTAATTCCTGAGCAAAAAGCCAGGAGTTACCCCTAAGCATTGCCAGTTGTGACCCCTCCCCCACAAAAAAAAAAAAAATAAAAAACCATACTAATCCAGAAAGATTTTCAAGTCCGGCCCAGGTATGCTGATCCAGAGATTGACAGACATGGGACAGAGCTGCTACAGACTCTCCCTGTGCCCAGCCACTCACAAGGCATCCGGGAAGGATGGCAGGTTCTAGCCCTGTCCCGCCACCCCAGCAGAGCTTCGCAACAAGTCAAAGGACCCACCCCTACTCCATGAGGGCTGCCATTTTCCATATTCGGACTTCCCTCTCATCAGAACTCCACCCAGCAGAAGAGCCTATTACAGCCCAGCTCATCAAACCCATTCTGCAGCAGTCTTTTTCAAGTCCGGCCCAGGTATGTTGATCCAGAGATTCACAGACATAGGGCAGAGTTGCTACAGGCTCTCCCTGTGCCCAGCCACTCATGAGGCACCCGGGAGGGATGGCGAGTTCTAGCTATGGCCCGTGACCCCAGCAGAGCCTCGCAACAAGCTAGACAACCACTCCCACTCTATGAGGGCTGCCATTTTCCACATCCGGACTTCCCTCTCATCAGAACTCCACCCAGCAGACGAGCCTATTACAGCTCAGCTCACAAGGCTGTAAGCGGCCATGCAGTTCATCAATAAATGCTGGATTTAGAGGTGACTTCAAGAGTATGCCACCCGCACGGCAGAGCCTGGCAAGCCTCCCGTGTCATATTTGATATGCCAATACCAATAACAATTATAGACCTCATTCCCATGACCTGATGGAATTGTTTGAGGCTCTTTATGTTCCTTGAGCAAGCAGATGCCCTTGGGCCCTACTAGCATGAGAAAGGACATATGGAGATGTTACTGGTGCCCACTCGAGCAAATCCATGATGAACGGGAAGACAGTGATCCAGTGATACAGAAAGATATGGAAATGTCTTTAGAAATGGCAAGGCTTAGTTCAAAACCATCTATATATTTACAAGTCCCTAGTAGTGATAAAATAAATTTAAAAGACTCGAGCAAATAGATGATGAACAGGAAAACAGTGATACGGTGATCCAGAAAGATATGGAAATGTCTATAGAAATGGCAAGGCTTATTTCAAAACCATCTAGATATTTACAAGTCCCTAGTAGTGATAAAATAAATTTTAAAAGAATTGATACAAGTAGTATTACTTCTAATAGTACATCTATCTATAGAGCCACTCAGCAGTATAAATGGGAAGTAACCCCTCAAATTCCACCAAATATGAGGCATTAAACAACTCTTCATTTTATTCTTTTAGGATACTCCAGGGCATGTCTTGATTTCCCAACATAAAGACAGGGATATGTCTAGGAATATGTCCTCTATGTCCTCACTACACAGTTATTTCTTTCCATTAATTTTAGACATATTTTCCTATAATTAAATAACAAAGGCAGAATAGTGAGAAGAGAAATTTTCATATCCTTGGTTGACTCTTCACTCTCCACTTCCCCATTAATCTTTACTCATCCAAACACAGAAAAAATTTGAGACACATATGTATATTGTAGGCACATACTACAATTACTATTAAATTCTGTAATATTATGATTTAATGATGTGGTCGGAGCGATAGCCCAGCAGGTAGGGCGTTTGTCTTGCACTGGCTGGCTCGTGCCAGCCTGGGTTCGATCCCCGAATCCCATGTGGTCCCCCGAGCACCGCCAGGAGTGATTCCTGAGTGGAGAGCCAGGAGTAACCCCTGAGCGTCGCGGGTGTGACCCCCCCAAAAAAAAAGCAAAAAAAAAATTGATGCCTGATTCTGTGATTTTTTCCGTTTTTTGTCATTTGAGCCATGTGATCATATATCACATACAGTGGGTCTAAATAACCTTGACTTAAAAAAAAATACCTGAGGCAGTACTGGGGATTTAGCATTTAGCATTTGCATGCATTCAATCAACTGATACCTAAGGTGAAACTAATTCTGTCTTGGAGATACATATTGTGAAAAACTGCTTATCATAATTGCTAATCTAATGTGTTTAGGAATGTAGTTTCAAGTAGATAAGTGACATCCAAGAAAGACAAAGGTCCCTGAATGGTCATCTAAGGCTTGCGGAATTCTGAAAAAGATTTTCAGGGGTCCAGAGATATTACTTAAGTGATAGAGCAAATGTCTAGAACATTGCGGGGTGATCCCTGGTATTGTATTCCTCCACAGCACTTCTAGATAATCATTTTTTTCTCCTCAGAAACACTAGGTACATCCTCTAAAAAGGAAATATTTTATGGGTGTAGAGACTGTACAGTGGGTAGGAAAGTTGCCTTGCATGTAGCCTATCTGAGTTACATCTCTCCCATCCCATGAGACCCCTCAATCACCAGTAGGAATGACCCTGAGCACAACCATGTCTGGCACCAAGGAAGGAAGGAAGGAAGGAAGGAAGGAAGGAAGGAAGGAAGGAAGGAAGGAAGGAAGGAAGGAAGGAAGGAAGGAAGGAAGGAAGGAAGAGGGAGGAAGGAAGGAAGGAAGGAAGGAAGGAAGGAAGGAAGGAAGGAAGGAAGGAAGGAAGGAAGGAAGGAAGGAAGGAAGGAAGGAGGGAAGGAAGGAAGGAAGGAAGGAAGGAAGGAAGGAAGGAAGGAAGAGGAAGGAGGGAGGGAGGGAAGGAAGGAGGGAGGGAAAGAGGGAGGAAGGGAAGGAAGAGAATAGGGAGAAAGTAAAAAGGGAAGGAGGGAAGGGAGGAAGAACAGAAGGAAGGGGAAGGAAGGGAATGAGGGGAGGGAGGGAGGGTAATAACCGTGCTGTATTGCACATTCACTTTAGAAAAATGAAATCTCTACTTTGAAACAAAGAGATTCATGGTACTTTTAAGAAAAATGGACAACAATTTGATACTTCAGTAGTCATTGATTTCATGTAGTAGATAAAAATTTCTTTTGCCAAATACATATCAAATTAATTATTACTAGATCAGCTGTAGGATATGGCAACTGTACCTGTATCTTCATATTTTCTCAAAAAAACTTAGAAGAATGATGGTTAATTTTAATAATTTCACATAGGAGAGAAGAGTATCTAGAAACATCTAGGAGTTTTTTTAAAGGAAATTTTACAAAAATACATTTACAGCAGACAACATTTATCCAATGATGTTATACTTGATCTTTTGCACTTGTACCATCAGGTCCTCGATATATGCTTCTGATGCCAGCATACATGCATTGAAAGTACAGACAATCATTTTAGTCCTTCTTTGTTTTGGTAGTTTAGTATGGCCGAGAAATTTTATCAGGCCCTCCTTGTTCGTCCTTCTTAGTGCTGCCATATTAAGGTCTCTTTCAGGGTCAGGAGATGAACGTTTTTTTATTGCTGGTTTTGGCATATATAATATGCATCAGACAGTTTGCCAGTCTCTGCCATGCGGGTGGTATACTCTTAGTAGCTTGTTGGGCTAAGCACTGCCAGGAGTAATTCCTGAGTGCAGAGCCAGGGAGTAACCCCTGAGCATCGCTGAGTGTGAAGTTTCTCTCCACCCTGATGAGCAGAACATGCCCTTCAGCCACTCCACGTAGCCAGAATACACATGGCCTGTGCCCTGGTCGGCCAACTGGCAGTCTTGATGAGTGCTGCGAACAAGGCAGCGGTAAAGATTGTGAAAAATGATGACCACCAGGTGTTGGTCATCGTGTTGCCCCCTGCGAACCGGCCGCGAACGGGGCGCAAGCCAAGTGGCTCCCCAGCCTCACTGTAGCCGCTTGCCACAGCTGTGCCATGCCGCCCACATGGCCAGTCCCTAGCCGCGCCAGGGGGCCCCCCCACCTCTCCCCGCCATGCTCCCAGGCACTATTGTCCGGGAGTGCCCGTGAGCTAGGCCACGCCACCTGTGCACGGCTGCTCTCGCCGCTCCACGTGCCACCACGGGACCCAAGTCTGGGCGCTGATCACTGACTGGCTCCCACCTCCACATCGCCACAACCAGCAACTTCCCTGCGTCGCTGCCATCTCCTCAGGCGGCCACCATCTTAAAGCATATATTAGCGCAAAAGATCAAGTATGACATCACTGGTCTGATTGAGGACGAGGCGTCAATTCGCATCATGCCGTTTTGACACCAGAGAAGAACTGTTCCTCAGAACATGTGACGAAAGAGGCATGTGGTGGCATCAGAGTCCTTTTTGACAACATGAACAAGGCCGTGAACATTGATTCATTTGAATGCCTAACAAACCAGATAGGACAATTACACTTGAAGAGATGTGGCCCACTGCCAGCAATTTATCTTCGTTGTCTATGCACCAACACCCACATACAAGGAAGAAGAAATTGAAAATTCTACATGAAACTGGAGGAGTTCTATAAAAAAAGATCACACCTTCTACAAGATCATATAGTCAATAATTTTAATGCCAAGATAGGACCAAGAAGATTGGCCAAAGAACTCCACATCGGGACCCATGGCCTAGAATGGAACAAACAGGGTGAGAGACTCTGTGAGTTCATCTTGTCCACGAATAACATTCATGGGAACTCACAGTTCCAGAAGACTGAATCAAAACATTGGACATGGGAATCCCCCTGGTGGACAGTTCCACAATGAAATTGACCACATCATCTTCAATAGACGGTTTTGCCTGACTGATGTAGCTATCATCCCAAAATAACAAACAGGATAGGACAACCGTCTCCTTCATGCAAAATTCTACTTCACCAATGGGGGAGAAAAGGCTGCAAAGTTTAAGAAGAGAACTCCCAGAATGACCACTGACTGGGAACTCCTTGGTACCATTGTGGAAACATGGGAAGATAACATTATTGACTATATCTATGAAGAATACAACCGATGGTTCAGCACCCCCATGACTGTGCTAAGAATACCAAGAGAAAGCCACGAAAGGACGCCTATATTCAAAAACTCTCAAGCTCATTTGCCAACGTGGCAAGGCGTGAGCCTCAAGCGACCAAATGCTAACATCCAAGCTTGCTAAGCAGTGCAGAGACGCGATAAAGGAAGACCTCAATGAGAGAAGAGCAGAAGTACTGGAAGATGCAACAGAAGCCAGGAAAAGCATTCACAGTGCCTGCCTGTCTTTTGCCAACTGTAAGATAAAAATGACTGCCCTCCGGCGTCCTAATGGATCTATCACATCTTCAGAAGGAAAATGGAGAAGATTATCCATGACTTCTACTCAGATCTCTTTGATAGCCATGTCCACCTGCCCATATACCAAATTCCGCAGGATGAGTATGTCATTCCCAACGTTCTCCCTTCTGAAATCCGACATGTCATATCGTCGGTAAAGAAGGGGAACAGCACCAGGCCCAGACAAAGTCAGACCCGAACACCTGAAGAATCTTCCTTCAGTACTCATCAATAAACTGGCTCGGCTCTTCACATGCTACCTGTCTGAATGCAAGGTGCCCTCCCAAGGAAAACCAGCAGGACAGTTCTACTGTTCAAGAAGGGAGACATTCACGACATTGGCAACTATCGCCCGATTTGCCTGTTGTCCGTCATCTACAAGCTGTTCACTTAAGTTATCCTAAACAGGATTAGCAGAACATTAGATGAATGACAACCATGCGAGCAAGCTGGCTTCCCAAAAAGGATTCAGCACAATCGACCATATCCACACAGTAACCAAGATCATTGAAGTCTGTAGGGAGTTCAAGATGCCGCTCTGTCTCACGTTCATTGATTTAAAGAAAGCCTTTGATTCTGTGGAAACTGAAGCGGTCATCGAAGCCCTAACCAAACAGGGCGTTCAAACCCAATACATCAAGAACCTTTGTGAGCTGTATTATGGATTCACCACCAGGATCTCACCATTCTACAAGGAAGTGATCATTTATGTCACTATAGGGTTTCAGCAGGTGATACCATTTCACCAAAACTCTTCAGTGCCACGGCTCGAGAATGTCATGCAGCAATTAGAACGGTAAGGAATGTGAGTGAAGATAGATGGTTGGCAACTACACCACCTCCGCTTTGCTGATGACATTGCTCTAATAACAGCAAATATTAGTCAAGCGGCACAAATGCTGGCCAACTTTGACCGAGAATGTGGAAAGATAGATCTGCAGCTGAATCTCAACAAAACTATATTCATGAGAAATGAACTAGTTCCAGAGGCCCCATTCACTCTCAATGGAAAAAAACATCTCTGAATGCAGCAGTTATGTGTTCCTAGGTTGAGAGGACAACATGATGAACAACCTAAAACCTGAGCTGCGCAGGAGGAAGAGAGCGGCATGGAATGCCTTCAAAAACATCGAAGAAATAGCGTAAAGACAGAGAACCTCTCGGCTCCGGGCATATCTCTTTGACTCCACCATTCTCCCTGCATTAACATAAGCCTCAGAGACCTGGGCCCCACAAAAAGCAGGATGACAATGCTATTCAGGTCTCCCCAAAGAGGAATCGAAAGAGCTATGCTTGGAATATCATGCCTCACTCAAGTGAGAGAAGGAATCCGGAGTTCTGACCTCCGTCGCTGTTCCAGAGTCAGTGGCGCTGTCTCGTTTGCCAAGGCATCGAAAATCAGATTGGCTGGACATGTAATGCATTTTTGGAGAAGACCACTGGACTAGAGCTGTTTCGGACTGGATCCCACGGGATGTCAAATGATCACATGGTCGCCCACCTACAAGATGGTCAGACTTCTTCGTCAAGACCCTGAACAAACAGTTTGAGGCTCTTTGGATTCCTGAAACCAGCAGATGCCATGGGGCTACACTGGCACGTGATAGGGTCAAATGGAAATGGTACCGGCGCCTGCTCGAGCAAATCGATGAATAATGGATGTCAAGTGATCAAGTGAGCATTTATCCACCTACCCCTTGAGGTGTTGCAGATGTGACCACGGTGCCTGGCTGCGTGGGCAGGTGGCAGACAGGAGACAGGCTTGTGTACGCCCAGGGCTCTTCCCCATGGACCCTGGACGGCTGATGTTCTGTCATAGATAAAGACTATGCCCCCTGGGATGAACCCAGAGCCACTGCAGAGTCTGCAAGCTACCCATGGTGTATTCGATATGCCTAAAACAGTAACAGTAATGGATCTCATTCCCAAGGTAACTTTAATACATTACATCATACATTTGTCAATTACATGTGCAAGAGGCTATTAAGAACTAGATACTAATTTTTTATATATTAGCATATTTCTCCCATTTTTGTACCCTTACCATGTAACAAACACAAACAAGACCCTTAAATTTTATGTGTATTGTTAGCATTATATCATTCACTATCTTAGACTTGTTCAATCAGCATAATAATCCCTATCTCAATGGCTGATTTAGAGCAACCAATGTGTTTTGATACACACAAATTTGAGGGAAAATATTCCAGTAATATACCATTGCACTGTACTTTACCATATAACAGAGTAGCTATTCATAGCCTAGAAATTAATACTATACATCTTTGTCCACTGCAACAAGAGTCAAGGAATGGAAAGAACTCAGGAATCCAATGACAGAAGAGTGGATAATGAAGAGTGGTATATTACACAACAGAATATTATTTAGCCATGATAAATGATGAAATCATTGCAGTCCACTGCAAACTAGACAGAACAGGAGGATCTTATAATAAGTAAGTCACAATTTCAAAGACAAACACAGGTGTTCTAACTGTGGTATATCAAATAACATATTGTTTTTAATTTTTATTTTGCTTTTTGGGTCACACCTGGCGATGCTCAGGGATTACTCTTGGCTCTTCACTCAAGAGCTACTCCTGGCGGTGCTCAGGGGACCATATGGGATGCCGGGGGTTGAACCCAGGTCGGTCGCATGCAAGGCAAATGCCCTACCCACTGGACTATAGCTCCCGCCCCTCAAATAACATGTTTTAATTTAGGGGAATGGTGGGTGACCAATGTAGGCAAAGCACTCTATATTATGGAAATAATAATTCCAAGGAAGGAGAGGAATGGAGGGGGAACAAGAGGAGGTGGCATAGAAAGAACACAGGGACAACGATTAGAAACACAAAATCAATCTCACCTCTCTCTCTCTCTCTACTCTCTCTGCCTTTAGACTCATTAGTACTGAAAGCATGGGAACAAAATTATGACAATTGAGCTTAGTTATATCTGTCAAATAATCCAGAATAGACCAATCAGAGGGAACTGGGGTAAGTGGAACAGGCGTACAGCGTGATAGAATGGAGGTAGAAACACTAAACCTATAAAGCACTGTAAAATCATGGTATCTAAACTTTTAAAAATGTTTTTGATATACAACCTTAAGATATACCATTAAAAGGATGTTCATGATTAAGTTTCAGTCATGCAGTGTTCCAACACTCATCCCTCCAGTAGTGCCCTACTGCCACCACCAATGTCCCCAAATTTCCTCCCCCCCTCCCCCAGCCTTTCTCTATAAGCAGGCACTTTTCCTTTTCTTCTTTCTCTCTCTCTGACTCTAATGAATGCAGTTATTCTATCTCTGACTTTCTATATCTTTACCTTCTGACTAATTTTACTTAGCATGATAATCTCCATGTCCATCCATTCGCAGATAAATTTCATGACTTCATTTTTTTTTTGAAAGCTGCATAGTATTCAGGTAGTTTTCAGATTCTGGCTATTGTGAATAGTGCTGCAATGAACAAAGAAGTGCAGATAGTGTGTGTGTCTGCTGTGTGTTTTTGGGTCTCCAGGGTATATTCCCAGGAGTAGTATTGCTGGGTTAAATGGGAGTTCAGTATCAAGTTTTTTGAGGAATGTTCATATAGTTTACCAAAAGGACTGGACCTATCAGCATTCCTACCAGTGGATGAGACAGTGGATGAGAGTCCGTTTCTCCCCACATCCCACACCAGCACTAGTTGTTCTTGCTCTTTTTGGATGTGCCAGTCTCTGTGTGTGACATATCTTATTGTTGTTTCGATTTGCATCTCTCTGATGATAAATGGTGAAGAGCACTTTTTCATATGCATTTTGCCATTCAAATTTCTTTTTTTGAAAATTTCTGTTCACTTCTTCTCCCCAGTTTTTGATGGTGTTGTTTTTTTTCCTTCTTGTAAGGTTCTACCAATATATCATGGATATATATCATGGATGATAACCCCTTATCAGATGGGCATTGGGTGAATATTCTTTCCCACTCTGTGGGCTGTCTTTGTATCTTGGTCACCATTTCTTTGAGGTGCAGAAGCTTTTTAGTTTCATATAATCCCATTTGTTTATCTTTGCTTCCATTTGCTTTGTCAATGGTGTTTCATCTTTGTAGATGCCTTTAGCTTCGATGTCGCAGAGCATTTTCCCTTGTCTTGATGTACCTTATAGATTCATTTAAAGAGAAATGGTTGAATCAAGGAATTATTTTTATTTAATGTTTTAAGTTAACTTATTGTGTTAAATGTGAATTTTAATACCTTTTTAACAACCAGTTTGAAGCTTGCTAAAGATTTTTTAGTTCTCTCATAAATTGTTTGAAACTGACTTGCTCGTATCTTCAAATAGTTATAAATAAGCAGCAAATCAAAGTCAAGTGATCATTCTCATTTGGCTGCTTTAATCTCTGGAACACTAATGACAAGGCTTAGCACAAATCTCAGCCTCCTTTGGGCTATTAACCCATGAGATAATACTATTGATCAAGATTAGTGGAAATAACTTCAAAAAATGCCTTTGCACTTGTAATAATATTAACAAACAATGGTAAAACCTAAGTAATGTATCATGGTAAATAAAACATTTAAAAGGACAGTTTAACTGGAAAAAGAATAAAGTGAAGACAGAAAACCGAGGTGATACCAAAGGAGACTTCAAAATATATACCAAAGCTTTGTAGTGGATGTGACTATTCATAATTGAATATAACCGTAGTAGGGGAATGGATAAGGAATAGGGGAAATAACACGCTACATATCAGAGGATAAATAGACTAGTCACTTTCTCAATTTGAAGAAATGTAGTATTTTTCAGTCACCAAGAACTCTAGGGACATCCACTTCCAGGATGTCTTCATGCATTGTTATGCTGCTTTAAGACAGAAATGTAATCATGTTAACCTTTCATACGTATATTAATATCTTTCCTATATCCTTGTTTATTGACCACCCTTGATCAATTTGGACCATTTCTGCACAGGGTTGGCAGCATTTTTTAGCACTAATAGATTTTTTTGTATAAATGCCCAGCCAAACAAAAAAAACAAATATAATGAAAAAAAAACTCTAAAGCTTATCTAAGTTGAGTCCTTAATCATAAAGCTTTAGCTCAGCATGAGCCTTTAGATTACGCTAAAGGAAGAAAGGAGGTTTCAGTTTTTTGCGGCATATATATTTCTAGTACTTCTTTCTGATTTTATGGGCAATTCTGTCTTCATGCTTTCTTAATCTTGAAGCTCTTTCAAAGGCAACACACTGTGCCAAATGTACAGTGATTATGTAATGTGGACAAAAAATCCAGTGGGGAATGTGTAGAACAGATCAAAATCATTCCACTTAAGACCTTTTACAGTCATTTGATCTAATGATGTTCACTAGGGTTTGATGTGCTAAAAGGCAGCCACCGTTGCAAACATAAGGATCACATCAACATGTAACTTTTCAGTGAACTGGGATCATAGTGGTCTTTGGAACAAAATTTAACATACAAAATAATATCTACATAAAGCAAATCCCATGGCAAACTTTGTGTCATGGATTCTTATTGAATTTTATGCTTCTTCCTACATAAAATCTCTTTCTCATTTGGACAACAAAGCAATAAGCTACATAAACAGCAAGTTGTATAGAGAAATCCACCGACTATGGAAGTCCATCAGAAGTACGGCTCAACAAAATGTTTTAGAAGAATAAATTTTCACCCGATATGCTACTTCCATTTACACTTGCAATCACAAATGAAATTATTACATGTACTTTCATATGCAATATAAAATATTTTAATTCCTTTATTTTTCAGTTTTCAGTTTTACTTTTTTCCAAGTGGCAAATATTGTATGTTTCAGGATTTAAAAACACATGGTGTGGTTTCTAGTTTCCATTCAGAAAGGTAAAGAGCTTGGAAGTCATTATTCATGTCCTTATAATAATATAGAGCTAAATACAGTAAAAGGACTGACTTTTAGAGTGACAGAGAATTAAGATTACTAGACAAACTGTCACCTCAAAATCAGAGAGACAGGCAAGTTCAAAGCCATGGCCAATATCTGTTAGCATGCATCAGAAGCCACTGGAGCCATTTAGGAACATATAAATGGTAATTTTGATAAGTTGCTTGCATCAGCTAAGTTAACTACATGAAACAAAACACTATTGGAGGGCACACACTTAGGGATTGATTCCCAATATTTCTGCTAATTTTTATCTGCAGGTATCTTGGAGATTCTCAGTGAAAAACCAAGAATGATCCCTCCTGGCTCTGGCAAGAATTGAGAAAGAATAATCATTGTGAAATTCATCTAGAATCTTAACAAAAAAATTAAAATTTAGGGAACAAACTTTTGCCAGAGGATTATCCTAGTTGAGGGAAGGTAACTCCCATTCCAGAATTTCAGAATTTCTCAGTCTTCTTGTTTCATCAAAAGAAAAGGGAAGATAAACATATAAGAAACAGAAGACAGAGATACCAAGGAAAAGAGATTAGAACCTGTTAAGTAAAAATCAAGGGAAAAACTAACAAATGTTAGCCACAAATTTAGAAAGCCATTATAAAAAGGAAAAATATGTTATTTGGGATCAAATAGTGAAATTTCACATTAATGCCTTTAATGCCCCAAGGATGGTAAAAACTTGGGGATTTTTGGACCTGAGAGAGATAGTATTGGGATTAAGGCCTTGCTCACAGCAGATACTAGTTCAATCCCCAGCACCACACACCGTCCACAGACACTGCCAAGAGTGATTCCTGAACAGAAAATCAGAAGTTATCCCAAGTCCCATAGGATATGACCCAAATATGCCTCCCCACCACGAAAGGAAAAAAGAAGTTGTAAATTTTCTGTGAAGAAAGAGGAATATGAGGTAAGTGGTTAAAAAAGAGACAATGTTAAGAGGTTTAAACTATTCTTGGCTATGAATAATTGGCTACTGGAAATAGTTCATAATCATCAATCATAATTGACTTGGATGACTGTTAAATCAATTGTTTTCTTAATGGTTTCTTAAAACAATTGCTTTTGGGCCCAGTCTGAAAATCTTTGGCCCAGCTCAAGTAAGACGGCAAAGCAATGTTTCTAAGAAGGTGCATCTGACTTCATTCAAAATTGGTTCCACTTTAGCGGGGGGGGGGAGGTGTTGATATAGCATAAAGAAAGCTATACCAATAGAAATGCACATAAAGGCCATCACCCTAAAATAAAGGCCAACTACCACTGTATCACTCTCTTCCCATTGTTCATGGATTTGCTTTCGGTGGGCACCAGAAACAACTCCATACCTCCTGTCACAAGCAAGTGTAGCCCAAGGGCATCTGCTTGCTCTAGGGACAAGAAAAGCCTCAAACCATTCTTCAGGTCATGGAATTGAGGTCCATAATTGTTACTAGTTTTTCGCATATCAAATAAAACACAGGTAGCTTGCCAGGCTCTACCGTGTAGGTGGTATACTCTCAGTAGAAGGCTCTCATCCAAAGCATTTACTGATGAAACTTAAAGGGGAAAGGTTAGGTTTTCTCTTGGGTGGAGTTCTGAGGAACTATGGACTCCGGATGTTGAGAATGACTGACCTCATGATGTGTGGGTTGCCCTGGCTTCTTGTTAAGCTTACTGGGATGATGGGTATCAGTTAGAACCTGCCTAGAACTGTATACAGTGTTTAAATGCGAAGATCTGGAAAGGACCTGATCCTAAAATCAGTACTAGAAGAATGCTGCCCGGCGGCACAGTGTAGGTCTTGAGTGGATGGGTCTAGATCTCTTCCAGGGTTTCCTATGGAGCCGTGGGTCTGGGGTTCCTTACACAGACCCATGGCTGTACCACTAGGCCCCACTTGGGAAGCAACCCATGGAGCTGACCTGGCACTAGCCCCTGGCCAAGTCCAGCATTGCTCCAAGGGTTTGCTCACACATGCCGAGGAAGGCCACGCTGGTCAAACTTGGAGCAGAGATTTGGGCTCCTCTGCCCATTCCTCCAACTCCATGCCAGCTATCCCAGAAAAGTGACCCATGCCAGACCCACAGCTCCGTTGGCAATCCCGGAAGAGATCCAGACCCATCCACTCCAGACCCCACAGCTGTGTCACTTGGCCCCATGTGGAAGCAACTCATGGAGCTGACCTCCTGGTAGGAACTCAGCCAGTCCTAGCTGAGTCCACCTGTTGGTCAAGGGTTCGCTCACATGTGTGGGGAGGGCCAACGTTAGCCAGATTTGGGTAGGGATTTGGGCTCCTCCGCCCTTACACTACACCTTTATGCCAGCTACCCCAGAAGAGGGACCTACACCAGACCGCAGCTCTGTCGGCAGCCTGGAAGAGATCCAGACCCATCCACTCCAGAACCACAGTTGCTGCTTGCCCCACATGGAATTAACCCTTGGAGCTGACCTCCTGGTAAAGGCCAAATATAGCACTCAGATTTTATTATAGATTGTTTTAATTATCCATGTATCACTACATGAATAAAATTTCAATAAAAAAGAACAATAGATTACAATAGAAAGAGCTGAAAAATGCTGACTCCTCTCTCTCTCTTTCTCTTTTTACATAAAGGGGAAGCTCAAAGCCAACGGAGTAAAATAGAATAGAACAGAAGAAGAATTTTTAAGGTGTTTGCCTCTACAACTGTAGCAAAATACAAATATAATCCAACTCTTAGCTAGATTAACATAAATCTTCACCCTCACAGAGAGGACTATTTATCTTAGTTCTATTACTAAATAGCCATGCCTGGCTTTCCAGCAAAACATTAGAAAATATGCTGAAAAGCACAAAAAGAAAATAAGGTACAGTCTAAAGAAACAAATATCAGTATTAGACTTGGATCTGATGCATATATTCAAATCATTGAATAGGAAAAACAATTCAAAGGAAATGCCAGAAATTAAAAAAGGTGTAAGAGGAATGAAAAATGTTTCTCATCAGTTCATCAATAGACTGCACAGAGTACAAAGGGAAAGAATCAGTTGAAG
>JAJIBD010000481.1:0-16664 GCA_021461705.1 Cryptotis parvus
CTCAGACAGGCGCCGCAGCAGGGGGAAAGCAAAGATGGTGCCAGCATGATCACGCAGGGAGCCAGAGGGCTGGCAGGGCAGGTGGGCTCCTGGGCAGTTCAGGACAGTCTGGTCTCAGGTTCAAGCGCGATGGGAAACCTGCCCTGATTCTGTAGGCTCAGCTTTGTCTGTGCGGTCCCGGGAGAAGGAAGGGCCGGCAAGCTGCGTGTGCTGGCCCTGCCTTGGGGGGCCCCCAGCACGAGCCTCCCCCTCTGCCTTGTGCTCCCCACACTTCTGTGTTTCCCTCACAAGTGTCCATCAGGACAGTGACCTGTTTGTTCCTCGCCGTAAGATCTCGAGGTCACATGCCACGCACTTACTAGGCTCTTAGGAAATATTTGTTGAATCAGGCCAAAGTCCCCTACTTTAGAGATGGCCTGACAGGGTTATAGAGGAAGTTGGTTGCTCAGTGCATGGCCTCGGAGGTGGGGGCTAGAGCACCTCTGTCCGGCTCCTCCTTCCTTGCTCACAGTGTAGCAAGGACAGCCTGAGAGGTGCCTCAGGGTCCTAATCACATTCCCCAAGGAAATTCCCCAGGGTCTCCAGTCTTCAAGATTTCTTCACCCCATGGTGGCCCTGTGGGCTTTGGAGTCAATGCTTAGCTGGAACTCAGGATTGTGTATCTGCTGAGCTCTCTTAGGGCTGTGACTGTGGCCCTGTCCCTGCCCCCTTGGCACCTCCTTCTAAAACGATAGTACAATGGGTAGGGCACTTGCCTTGCAATAGCTACTGGGGTTTGATCCCAGGCATCCCATGTGGTCTCCTAAGCCCCACCAGGAATGATCCCTGATCACAAAGCCAGCAGTAGGCCCTGAGCATGACTGGGTATGATCTAACAAGCAAAACAAAAGCACTACACACACACACACACACACACACACACACACCCCCCCAGAAAAGGTCTTGGAGAGAGCCCCATGGGGCTGAGGGCATGCAGAGGGGCTGGGGGGAGGTCTCAGGGCTGGAGTCTACACAGGCACCTGTGGGCACTGGACGGGGAGTCCAGCAGAAGTATGAAACGCCCGGGGTGAGAGCAGGTGCAGATTCTGCCTGGGAGGGCGGTAGAGCGGAAGCTGGAGCAGCACCCCTGCAGGTGCCGTCCTGAAGGGCTCAACCAGCCCCTGGGGAGCTTTGGGGTGGGGATCACTGTTGCTGCCAGAAGGAAGGATTAGGAGGCGGTGGGAATGTGGACGGAAATGCTCTGCAGGATCTGGACAGGGACCGTGGCCGCAACCGGGATGGCCGTGACCTCCTTGTGTTTCCCCCGCAGGGGACTTCCGTGCAGCTGCCCGTGCCCATCATCCAGCAGCTCTACCACTGGGACTGTGGCCTGGCCTGCTCCAGGATGGTGCTGCGTGAGTAGCCAGGCCCGGCTCCCTGCCCTCCACCTGCTCTGCTGGACAAGATGGCGGGGGTTTGTCCAGTGCTGTCCCCGGTTGGGGTCTCTCGGGCAGCCCTATCTGTCATCTTGGGCTCAGTCATGTGCAAAGCGCCACCAGCGGTGGGCCTGGCCTTCTGTGTCTTCACTCTGGGAATAGCCATAGAGGCCCCAGGTGCTCAGCCTGGCCCATAGAGGCCCCAAGTGCCCACCCTGGCCCACGGTGGGGAGTGGACTTGGCCTTCCTGGCCTTGGACTCCTGGGGGACGGGGGCATGGCGTAGCTGACTGCTGAATTGAGGCTGCTTGAGCATCACAGGGACCTTGTCCGCAGGGGTCTGGAGGGACAGTGGCCATCACTGGGAGGCAAGTTAACAGGCGTCAGTGTGGAACACTGGAAGATAAGGTTCACCAAAAGGATTCTCTGACCGAAACTTGGAAAACCACCCTTGTGGTTCGAGTACCTCAGTTGAGAGGCAAAAGCTAGTGAAGCCAGAGAGAGGTGGGTGCTAGCCCAAAGGTTATAGTCTGCAACAGAGGCTGCCCCCAGGATTTATGAGGTGCCAGGGATCAAAGCCCCGTCAGCTGTGCCTCGAGGCAAAGCACCATGCCCACTATACTATCTCTCTGGCCCTGAGACACTCTCTGTGGGTTTATCACACCTACAAGATACCTTCCCAACTGCACCCGGGTTAGTGTCTGACTCACTGGAGACCGTGGCCTGGTAAGTGAACACCTGCCCTGCATTCAGCCTAGCCCGCAGGTCGTGTGCAGTGTGTGGGCAGGACAAAGGATGGAGACTTCCGGGGTGGGTGCTGTGACGGGCTGCCAGGCCCGGGGTTGGTGGGCGACTTGGACTGGCTTTCCCTGGAGGGGACGCCCACCTCAGCAGCCCCCTGCCACAGGTACCTGGGCCAGCTGGACGACAGTGAGTTTGAGGGGGCCCTGCAGGAGCTGCAGCTCACCAGGAGCATCTGGACTATTGACCTGGCCTACCTGATGCGCCACTTTGGCGTCAGGCACCGTTTCTGTACCCAGACCCTGGGCGTCGACAAGGGCTACAAAAACCAGGTGAGCGGTGGCTGCCCAGACCCGAAAGTGGACAGGACTTGGGAGTTGGTCACGCAGATGACCTTGAGGTCTGGCCTGCTCCAGATCCTCAGCAGTGAGCCGGGTCCCCAACCGGTACCCCACCCCTGCCCCATCCTGTCCTTCTCTGCAGCACAAGGCTGGGCCCTTTCGACACGTCTGCCCCTCTGACCTTGGGTGGCCTCATTTGCTCTTTCTTGGGATGCCTGGCTCCAAATGTGTCATTTGTATTCTGGAAGAAAACCTACAGTGTTGTCTCTCTGCTTTTTAAATTTTCCCTCTGGAGAAAGAATGTTGGCCGTAGCTCGCCAGCACGCTGTGGCACTCTCCCTCCCTGTGCAGCTGGCATCAGTCTTGCCTGCCACAGAGGCAGATGTCAACCCAGGCTCTGAAGCTCAGCAACACAGAGGCACTGCTGGGCTCATTGGCAGAAGATGGTCGCACAGTGGCCAGTGCCGGTCAGCCTCTCCTTTTAAACCTTCTGGGCCAGGGTGAGGAAGGCTTATGGATCCAGTTTGGTCACTGGCCGGGAGCAGAGGCTCTTCTGCCTCCTTCCCCCTTTTCCCCATCCTGGGTACTCCTGTCCCCTTAAGTTCCCTGCAGAAACAGAATTGTGTTCTTTGGGTCTTGCCTAGCTAAGCGGAGGGGTTGAGTGGCGGGGAATGTGCTGCTGGACTCAGCCCCTTCTTTGCTCATTTACTGCGCTCACCGCCCACCAGAACACACACAAGCCCAAGTGCTGTGTGCTTATGCCAAACCTGCAGCTGGGCTCCTCTGCCCTCACTCTCCGACTCCCGCTCATGCCCTTGTCTCTGCCCAGAGAGGTGAGGGCAGTGAGGGTGGGCACCCTCCAGGCTGCCTGTGTCTCCCCAGTCCTTCTACCGGAAGCACTTTGACACAGGAGGAGGCGCGGGTGAACCAGCTGTTTGCACAAGCCAAGGCCTGCAAGGTGCTGGTGGAGAAATGGTGAGAACCTTTGCCCTAAACCCCCTCCCGACCCTTCTTGTGTGTCTGCTCCGTTGTATATGGGCTTCAGGGGCAACCGGGGTTTCCTTCCTAGGTGGACCCTGACTTGCCGTTGGCCTCGGGTTTTCCTATCGATGAAAGGAACCTCGGGGACTATGTAACCAGCTCTGTAGAAAGCCCTAGCCTGGGTGGGCCCTGGTCAGGGCTGGAAGCACAGACGTCGGGCATTCTTCAGGCTGCTCCAAGAACTTTGGCACGGGGGCAGCACACAGGGATCCCCAGGAGGGGGTGGCAGGCAGAGTTGCTGCTGAGATTTGGGGGCACGTCCTGCTTCTCCGTGGCCTGCTGTGGCCTTCACGGGGTCTCCCCAGCTCATGCAACATAAAGGGTGGAGTCAGTCTGTTGAGGGAGGGTCTTCGGGCCTCCTGCTGGCTGAGCTCCCCACTGGTCTCCCCTAGACCACTTAGTACACCCTTTTCTTTGCACATCGTTTTCTTCTCAGTAACAACAAAAATGTGGCCATACGGTGGTCGTTTAGGAAACTAGAGACCTTCACATGTCTTTTGTCCCCTGAGCTCACACTGGGCTTGACCAGAGCTGTCCCGTTCCTCAGGTGGGGAACCCCAGGACAGGGTCACGAGGTGAGCCCAGGAGCCCCAGTGGCGCTCTCGGTGGTGTGCTGATCTCAGGCAGTTGGCCCTACAGGCCTGGGGTGCCCAGGGAAGCGCTGCTACTCAGCCCTTTCTGGGCAGTCTCTTCCGCTCTGGAGCCATGGGTGGAAAAAGAGAAAAATGGCCCTTTCAGAGCAGTATTTGATCTTGAAACTGGCAGAGCCATACCTGGCTCAGACTTGGGAAACTAAATTGGAGCGGATAGCTTTGCAGCACACAGTGCATGTCATGGAAGGCGAACACACACGAGATTTCACTCCCAGGCATGGGATCGGGGCCTCCCTAGGCTCCCCCTGCCACTCTGTAACGGGCCTGAGATAGTCATCATGTCTCTAGGCACCCGCTGTCCTGGACTGTGTGACGAGGTGGGGTCCTCCCTCCGTGTGCTCGGAAGCTTGGTGGCCCAGGGCTCACAGGGGGCTCCACTGGCAAGCTGGGGGCAGGCCCAGCAGCACAGGCTGACCCTCATCCCGTCCGCAGTGCTGTGAGTGTGCAGGACATCCAGGGCACCTGGCACAGGGCCACGTGGCCATCGTGTTGGTGAACTCAGGAGTGCTGCACTGTGACCTCTGCTCCAGCCCTGTCAAGTACTGCTGCTTCGCCCCCAGCGGCCACCGCTGCTTCTGCCGCACCCCCTGACTACCAGGGCCACTTCATCGTGCTGCGTGGCTACAATCGGGCCACTGGCTGCATCTTCTACAACAACCCAGCCTACGCTGACCGTGAGTGTGGCGGGCAGGGTACGGGAGTCCTGCGTTCCCGCCAGCATGGGTGGCTGGGCCTGTCCTCACGCTGCCTCTCGCCAGGCACCCTTGGCTCCCTCCAGCCCCCAGCTGGCCCCTGCTCCCTCCCTCGCCACCAACTCAGCATCTCTGCTTGGCCCCACCATCTCTGCTGCTCCAGGCCACGGCTTCCTCCCTGGTCCCCACTCCAGCCCTTCCAGACAGCCACACACTTGTCACAGAGGGAAGCCTGCCCAGCTGTAACCTCAGCCTCTGCTCTAGTGCCATCCAGGGCTCCCACTCCAAGGGCATGAGGAAGGACAGACAGACAGACACATCCTGGGTGGCTCGGGGGCATGTTTCTCACCTCTGGGCCTGCCTTCATCCGCTAAACTGTGTGTGCTGCGTGCGTGGAGGGGCTGAGAGTAGTGCTTGAAGGCCACTGTGGGCAAGGGAGGGCTCCGTGAGTGGAAGACCTGAGTAGCCGAGGCAGCCAGGCAGGTGGGACAGAGCCAGCTTTCCCCAGCTCCCAGGAACAGGCCGTGACGCTGGCCGGGACACACTGACCTCACTTTGCCCTCCTGCCCTAGCAGGAATGTGCAGCACCAGCGTCAGCAACTTTGAGGAGGCCAGAACCAGCTACGGCACGGGACGAAGACATCCTCTTTGTCTACTTGGACAGCTGACCGTGGGCACCTGGTGGGCACACGCCCTGGCTCGCCCTGTGTGGCCCAGCCGCGGGGCCCCGGGAGACAGCATGCACAGCTGACCGTGGGCACCTGGTGGGCACACGCCCTGGGCTCACCCTGTGTGGCCCAGCCGCGGGGCCCCAGGAGACGGCATGCACACCCTGAGTCACCTGCTCGTGCTAAGCCCCGTGTGCCCCCTCTAGTTGCTGCAGGTGCCCCAGAGTGTCTGGGTGGACCCTCCTGGGGCCGGGTCCAGGAGCAGCCAGTGAGCATCTCAGGGGCTCCTGGGTCGGGGAGAGACCTGAGCCCTTCTCTCTGCAGACCCAGGATTGAGCCTGGGGTGCCCTTTGCGTGGCCAGCAGCTACGTGCTTAGAAGACAGTGGCTGACCCTAGCCTCCCTTCTGGGCTGCTCCAGGCCTTCCCAGGAACCACCCGTGCCCCTCCCCTGAAAGTGCTGCAGACCCATGTGCCCCCTCCTCCGCCTCACAGTGGGCCCCAGTTCCTGGGGCTGGTTGCAGAAGCATATATGAGGCCCTCCACAGCCCTCCAGGTACTCCAGCTCTGTAGGGAGGGCCCCTGTCTTCTGCAGAGTGTGCTCCCAGAATACCTGACCTAAGGGCCAGGAAGAGCTACCTGCATGCCAAAGATCCCCCTAGCCAGCTGCTTCACGAGGCTGCCTGATACTCGCCTGTGTCCAGAGTTGGGCAGGCCGGTGTGCGAGAGTCCCGGCCCGCATTATTGAGGGCAGTAGCTGGAAGCCTGAGACTCCCACCGGGTGCTCGCAACAGGGCCCTTTGCTCCAGCGCCCTGGAGCTCTTCCTTTTGCTTTTCCACTGACATGTGGTTGTTTCTTTGGAGATTTGCTTTTCTGTTTTTGCAGGGAGGGAGATAATAATAGTGAGCCTGCAGGTACCAGGCACCTCTTGATGGGCTGGGCTAGGTCTACCGAAGAGAAGGGGTCCGCCACTTGGGGGCCGTGGGGGGCTGAGCCAGGGCCTCTCCCATCACAGACAGAGCATGGCCCAGTCTGTGGCGAGTTTTCCAAGGATCGTGGTGGAGGGGTCTAGGGGCCTGTCCCTGAAAGATAAGGGAAAGCAATCGTTCCTGAAGGGGCCATCTCTAACAGACCAGCCAAGGGCCCAGTAGCCCCTGCCCTGCATCTTGGTCCTCCAGTGCCCAGGGCACAATACCATGGCAGCTGCTACCCTCCTCCAAACTAGAGACCGTGCCCCCACACCAGGCCCCCTTGGCTGCCAGGACATCAGATCACACCCCCACTGCCTCCGACAGCAGGTGCAGCTGGGGCCCCAGGGGCGGCTGCTATGAGCCAGGCAGCCACCCTGGGTTTCATCTCTTGCCTTAATGCTGGGCAATCCAGGACCCCAGTGGGCGCCAGTTCCACATCCAGGAGCGCCCTGCAGGTCCACTGGGTGTGAGTATCCTCACAGTGAGTATCAAGAAGTGAGCAGAGTTGTGTGGAGGGAGAGGGAAGGGATGTTTGCAGGGCGGCTGAGTGTGAGGTCCACCTCCACCGAGTAATGGAGACACCTCAGGCCCCCTCTGGAACCTGGGACGCTGGGAGCATGTGGCTTTTCTGGGTGTCCGTGTGGAAAATGAAGGAACTAGCAGCCTGCCCCAAGATAGGGCCCATGCAGCAGCCATGCTAATGGACACCAGGAGCTAACGCCCACAGCACATGGCGCCCTGGGCTGAGGCCCCACCGCCCCAGAGCCAGGCTGGACTGATGGGCTTGGTTAGCCCCCAACCTCATGGGAACAAAAGGGATCTTTTTGCATCGCAGAGATTTTATACATAAATATATTTTGTTTGTAACGAGCCATTCTCAATAAACATTATTCCTGCAAAATGATGGCAGCCTCTGACCTGCGTTTGGCAGTGCTTGTCTCCTTCCCCAGTTCTCTGCAGGAGCGTTTTGGAAGCTGGGTCCTTGGCTTGCCAGCCCAGGTCTTAGTGGGCCTGCCCCTGTTCAGTCTGATGCCTGCCCTAGGGTCCCACTTGTCTGGTTTCTAGTGAGCGTATGGAGGTGTTGGTGAGGGAGGTAATCAGACCCACGGGAGGGGAGCCCAAGGATAGGACTCCGGTCCTCTATCACCCCAAGCAGCCTTTGGGGCTGCTGCCAGATTCTGTTTCTGATCCCGGTTAAAGTGTCAGTATTGGCGTCAAGTCTGCGGTCCCCAGTTCTGGGAAAGGGGAGGGGCAAAGGAACCTGTGACGTATAATCTGGCCGGGCCGGCGATAGTATAGCAGATAGGGCGTTTGTTTTGCATGCTGCTGACCCAGGTTGATTCCTGGCATCCCTTATGGTCCCCGAGCACCACAGGAAGTAATTCCTGAGTGCAGAGCCAAGTGACCCCTGAGCATCACCAGGTATAACCCGAAAGCAAAAAAAAAAAAAAAAAAAAGTCTTGCAGCGTCAGGCCTCCTTCCTGAGCCAGTAGAGCGGATGACTCTCTGGGGTGGAGGCGGGCCTTGCTCTCCTGACCCTGGCCCATCTGCCAGCCTGACTGACTGCTCTGCGTTCCTCCAGGCCCTGCTCTGCAGAGATGTAGGAGTTCTCAACAAGACTGACCCCTGCAGTGAGAGGCTGTAGGGGTGCCCAGCTCGAGTGCCAGACAGCACAGCAAATGTTCCCATACGTGTGGCCCACCGCATGTGGCCCTGGCAGCGTGCTCACCCCCTCTTCCCTGGGCTGCCATGCGAGAGGGACCCTACCCCCAGTGAGTGGAGCAGGCATCGATGCGTGTCCTCTGAATGAGCAGGGGAAAGCTCAGAGGAAGGTTGTGTTGAAGCAGAAGGGGTGAAACAGGCAGGGTGCTGAGTCTCAGTGGGGCTGGGAGCCCAGAGCATGCAGACTGGGTCAGCCTGTGGACTCACGGGGGCCAAGGCACCATCCAGATCAGAGGTTAAGATGTAGTTGAACCGCTACCTTTGAACCTGCACTTGGTCAGGCTGCAGTAACCACCCCAAGGTTTTCCTGAGTCTGGAGTGTCGATCAGGTGATGAGCTCAGAGCCACTGGCCACAGGTGTGGCGGGGAGGCTGGGGTACATAGGGGTGGGCAGCAGGTGGTAAGGTGTTGCCCTGTATTGGTTAGGAGAGAGTCCGTCACTGCTGGTTAGGGTTAGGGCGTGAGCAGCAGCAGGCACGGGCCCCTGGAGGTGATGTTTGAAACCCGAACAGAGCAAAGAAGGGGTTCTCCCTGCCAGACCATTTGCCAGTGTGCCCTGGGCATACGCTCAGAATGCCCACGTGGGAGGCTGGACAATGGGCTGCATGCACCGGCCTCCGAGAGGCCTCGGAAGTGCGGGTAAGGCTCTACAAATCCTCTGGCACCTGGGAGTTAGATCCTGACACGCCTTGGCCATGGGCTTTCTGATACTGGTGTTCCATGAAATATGCTGAGGCCTGGGTTGATCACTCATGCAGTCCAGGAGGGAGGCTGTGGGTGGGGCTCTGGTTGCCAAGGACAGCACTCAGTGAGCTCCAGATACGGCACCAGCCCATTGTCCTTTCCCAGTAGCCTGGGCCCAGGTCACATACAGAAGTGACTTTCAGGGACACAGTAGGGGAGTTGGGAGTCCAGGTCCAAAGAGTCAGGGAAGTGAACCCTGAGTTCTGGAGCCAGAGTAGGGGTTACCTGGCCCTGGGCTCCTACCTTTGGGAGAAGTCTGGCCTGGGGCCAGAGAGGTAGTCCAGTGGTTAGGGCCCCTTGCCTTGCATGCAGCCAACGTAGGCTTGATCTCTGGGACCCGGTATGGTCCCCCGACCCCTTCCAGGAACCATCCCTGAATGTTCAGCCTGGAGTAAGCCCTGAGCACTGTTGGGTGTGGCTCCCTAAACCTAAATTGAAGTCTGACCTGTGGCCTGGAATCCACGGGAGAATGGAGTGTGCAGAAACTTTTCTTCTTGCTGGTGTGCTGACAGTTCATGTTTGAGGCACACATCACGGACACCCCCACCAGCTCCGGAACTGAACTGAGGATCACAGCAAGACACTGAGATGCCCAGTAGCTGGGGCCAGGGGGCTGGGGCACGTGGCTGCACATGTACACGAGTAAAACCTGCGTGTCACGAAGAGGCTGAGACCCCACAGCCATGCCCTGCCCCTTCTCACTGCCCCTTCCCTGCTGGTCCTGTCCTGGAAGTCTTCCTCTAACATGGCTGCCTGAGGGTTTTCATCTCCCCCAACTCTGGTGCCATCTGGGGCTCCCAGCCCTGAGAGATCTGGTGAGTCTGCCTACCAGGTTATTTGAAGCCGCCCTGATTTCCAAGGGACTTGATGACCGTCTCATTCCACCCTCCTAACAGACCCACGAGGCCCCCACGCTGGCCTTGTCCAGCACCTCCATCCGCGGAGCCCTAGACCTCAGGGCCTTTGTACCTGCTACGCTTCCCCGAAGCCCTCCTGGAGTTGTGCTCATTGCCACCATTTTATTATTTGTTTGTTTTAAATATCTCTTTAGTCACTATGAAATTACCCTGCTCTTGACTGGGTTTTCGGTATCCACTGTTTCCAACATCTGTTCTTTCACCAGTGTCCATTCCCTCCGTGAATTGTGGACCACCCTTCACTCCCCTTACGCACCAGTCTGCTTCTCCGAGAGCTACTCTCTATGCATAAAATAAAGAATTAAAATATAGAATATATAAAATAAACATTTAATACATGCTTCAACCGATGTGACAGTCAGTGCTAGTTGCCAGTAGGGTCTCCTCCATGATACTTTCCCCTCAGCTACCAACCTTTCCAGGTTGAACCCCGTCCCATCATGACAGATGTCGCCCCTCTGTCCTATTCCCCAGCCCCCTCAAGTAGCATGTTTCCTCCGGAGTACCAATTCTCAGGAGTACCACCATTTTATTTTTTTCTTTTTGGGTCACACCCGGCAATGCTCAGGGGTTATTCCTGGCTCTGCACTCAGGAATTACTCCTAGCAGTGCTCGGGGGTCCTTATGGGATGCCAGGGATTGAACCCAGGTCAGCTCAAAAGGCAAACACTCTCCCAGCTGTACTAATGCTCTGGCCCTAGAGCCACCATTTTATTTTATTTTTTATTTTTTTATTATACCAACGTGAGACATACAATTACAAAGGTGTTCATAATTGGTTCTTGGTAATACAGTGTTCCAGCACCCATTCCTCCACCAGGCCCCATTCCTGTCACCAATGTCCCCAGTCCCCTCCCACCCACCCCAGCCTGCGTCTATAGCAGGTACCTTTTCTCTCCTTTTTATCTCTGTCTCTGTCTGCCCTGTATCTCTCTCTTCTTTTACACATTGTGTTTTTGCCCCCTATAGACATTTAGGGTTTATCATGTAAGTCACTTTTGTGTATATTCAATGGTGAGTTCTAGTCTGTCACATTGCCATTTCCCATATTTAGTAAAACACTGGTATCTATCTATCTATCTTATCTCATCGTATCTATCTATCTATCTATCTATCTATCTATCATCTATCTAATTCCATCTATCTATCTATCTATCATCTATCTATCTATCTATCTATCTATCATCTATCTATCTATCTATCTATTCATTGCTTTTTTTGGGTCACACCCGGCAACGCTCAGGGTTTACTCCTGGCTCTGCACTCAAGAATTACTCCTGGTGGTGCTCAGGGCACCGTATGGGGTGCCAGAGGATCGAACCCAGGCCTGGCACAGGCCGGCCCCATAGACAAAACAAGCCTTCACCGCTGGGCTGGCTATCGCTCCTGCCCCACTGGTATCTATTTATGTCCGGTAAATGAATGCAGTCATTCTATATCTGTCCTTTTCCTTCCTCTAATTTCCCGTTCCTCAGCATGATAGTCTCCATGTCCATCCATTTGCAGGTAAATTTCAAAATTTCATCTTTTCTGATAGCTGCATAGTATTCCATAGTGTAGATGAACCACAGTTTCTTTAGCCAATCCTCTGTTCTCGGGCATTTAGGTTGTTTCCAGATTCTAGCTATAGTGAATAGCGCAGAGATGAATAAAGAAGTACAGATAGTGTTTCTGCTATGTGTTTTTTCGGTCTCCGGGTATATTCCCAGGAGTGCTATTGCTGGATCAAATGGGAGCTCAATATCTAGTTTTCGGAGGAATGCCCATATTGTTTTCCAAAAGGGCTGGACCAGTCGGCACTCCCACCAACAGTGGATGAGAGTCCCTTTTTCCCCACATCCACGCCAGCACCAGTTGTTCTTGCTGTTTTGGATGTGTGCCAGTCTCTGTGGTGTGAGATGGTACCTCATTGTTGTTTTGATTTGCATCTCCCTAATGATTAAAAATGAAGAGCACTTTTTTCATATGCCTTTTGGCCATTCCAATTTCTTCTTTTTCTAAGCTTCTGTTCATTTCTTCTCCCCCTTTTTTGATGGGGTTGGCTGTTTTTTTTCTTGTGAAGGGCTACCAGTGCCTGATATATCCTGGATATTAACCCCTTGTCAGATGGGTATTGAGTGAATATCCTTTCCCACTCTGTGGACTTTCTTTGTATCTTGGTCACCGTTTCTTTTGAGGTGCAGAAGCTTTTCAATTTTATATAATCCCATTTGTTTATCTTTTCTTCCATTTGCTTGTTCAGTGGTGTGTCGCTTTTAAAGATACTTTTAGTTTCAATGTCGTAGAGAGTTTCTCCTATGTTTTCTTCGATGTACCTTATAGATTCATGTCTGATATCGAGATCTAGAATCCATTTTGATCTGACTTTTGTGCATGGCATTAAAAGGGAGGTCTAAGTTCATATTTTTACACGTAGCGGCCCAGTTTTCCCAGCACCATTTGTTGAAGAGGCTTTCTTTGCTCCACTTAATATTTTTTTGCTCCTTTATAGAAGATTAAGTGGTTGTATATTTGAGAGTGTGTTTCAGGATATTCAGTTCTATTCCATAAGTCTACGGGTCTGTCCCTATACCAATACCACACTGTCTTAATTACAACTGCTCTGTAGTAGAGCTTGAGGTTGGGGAAAGTGATACCTCCCATCTTCTTTTCCCGAGGATTGCTTTAGCTATTCATGGGTGTTTATTATTCCATACAAATTTCAGGAGTGTTTGTTCAATTTCTATGAAGAACATCATGGGTATCTTTATAGGGACCACATTGAATCTGTATAAAGCTCTAGGGAGTATTATCATTTTGATAATGTTAATCCTCCAGTCCATGAGCAGGAAATGTGTCTCCATTTCCTCAGGTCTTCTTTTTATTTCCTGAAGTAACGTTTTGTAGTTTTCTTTGTAGAGATCCTTTACATTCTTTGTCAAACTGATTCCTGGGTATTTGATTTTCTGCGGCACAATTGTGAATGGGATAGTTTCTTTAATGTCCCTTTCTTCTCTTTTGCTGTTTGCATATAGGAAGGCCATTGACTTTTGGGTATTGATTTTGTATGCTGCCACTCTACTATATGAATGTATTATTTCTAGGAGCCTCTTGGTAGAGAGTTTCAGGGTTTTCCAGGTATAATATCATGTCATCTGCAAATAGTGACAACTTGGCTTCTTCCCTTCCTATCCGGATGCCCTTAGTGTCTTTTTTCTTCCCTGATTGCTATGGCAAGTACTTCCAATACTAAATTGAATAGAAGTGGTGAGAGTGGGCAGCCTTGTCTTGTCCCTGATCTTAAGGGGACGGCTTTCAGTTTTTCCCCATTGAGAATGATGCTTGCTGTGGGCTTGTAGTAGATGGCCTGGATTATCTTGATGAAGGTTCCTTCAATCCCCATTTTACGGAGAGCCTTTTATCATGAACGGGTGTTAAATCTTGTCAAATGCCTTCTCTGCATCTATTGATATGATCATATGGTTTTTATTTTTCTTTTGTTGATATGACGTATTATGTTGAATGACTTCCAGATGGTGAACCATCCTTGCATTCCCCGGGATGAATCCCACTTGGTCATGGTGTATAATCTTTTGATGACTCTTTGGATTCTATTTGCTAGTATTTTGTTGAAGACCTAAGCATCTGTATTCATCAGGGAGATTGGTCTGTAGTTTTCCTTTTTTTGTGACATCTCTGTGTGCTTTGGGTATCATGGTGATATGTGCCTCGTAAAAAGCTTATTTGGGAGTGTTTCTGTTTCTTCAATTTGGCGGGAAGAGCTTAAAAAGAATTAGGAGTAGGTCCCTCTTTAAATTTTTGTAGAGTTCACTGATGAATCCATCTGGACCTGGGCTTTTGTGTTTGAGGAGATTTGATTACCGATTCTATCTCCCTCGATGGAGATAGGTTTGTTGAGGTATTCCAAATCTTCTTGTTGCAGACTTGGGAGGCTATAGGAATTCAGGAATTTGTCCATTTCTACTAGATTCTCTTGTTTCGTGGCATACAGGCTCTCATAGTAATCTCTGATGATCTTTTGAATTTCTGTGGTTTCTGTTGTGATGTCCCCGTTTTCATTTCTGATTCTATTTTTGGGTTCGACAGCCCGGATCATCGACACCCACCCTGGAGCAGTTTCTTCCTCAATCCGGCCCAGGTATGCTGGGCCAGAGACTCTCAGACATGGGGCAGAGTGGTTCCTTGCTCTCCCTGTGCCCAGCCGTTCATGAGGCAGTCGGGAGGCATGGTGGGTTCCAGCCTTGGCCCACCACCCCGGCAGAACCTCACAACAAGCCAGGACGACCCCCACCCACTCCATGGGCGCCGCCATTTTCCACATTGGACTTCCCTCTCATCAGAACTCCACCCAGCCGACCAGCCCATCACAGCCCAGATCATCGACACCCACCCTGGAGCAGTTTCTTCCTCAATCCGGCCCAGGTATGCTGGTCCAGAGACTCTCAGACATGGGGCAGAGCGGTTCCTTGCTCTCCCTGTGCCTAGCCGCTCATGAGGCAGTCGGGAGGCATGGTGGGTTTCCAGCCTTGGCCCACCACCCCGGCAGAACCTCACAACAAGCCAGACGACCCCCACCCACTCCATGGGCGCCGCCATTTTCCACATTGGACTTCCCTCTCATCAGAACTCCACCCAGCCGACCAGCCCATCACAGCCCGGATCATCGACACCCACCCTGGAGCAGTTTCTTCCTCAATCCGGCCCAGGTATGCTGGTCCAGAGACTCTCAGACATGGGGCAGAGCGGTTCCTTGCCTCTCCCTGTGCCCAGCCGTTCATGAGGCAGTCGGGAGGCATGGTGGGTTCCAGCCTTGGCCCACCACCCCGGCAGAACCTCACAACAAGCCAGACGACCCCCACCCACTCCATGGGCGCCGCCATTTTCCACATTGGACTTCCCTCTCATCAGAACTCCACCCAGCCGACCAGCCCATCACAGCCCAGATCATCGACACCCACCCTGGAGCAGTTTCTTCCTCAATCCGGCCCAGGTATGCTGGTCCAGAGACTCTCAGACATGGGGCAGAGCGGTTCCCTTGCTCTCCCCTGTGCCCAGCCGTTCATGAGGCAGTCGGGAGGCATGGTGGGTTCCAGCCTTGGCCCACCACCCCGGCAGAACCTCACAACAAGCCAGACGACCCCCCCACCCACTCCATGGGCGCCCGCCATTTTCCACATTGGACTTCCTCTCTCTTCAGAACTCCACCCAGCCGACCAGCCCATTACAGCCCGGCTCGCGCGCCCTAAGCGGCCGCGCGGTTCATCAATAAAGGCTTTATTTGGAGGTGTTTATAGAGTATGCCTCCCCGACGGCAAGCATAGCAAGCTGCTCGTGTTGTATTTGATATGCCAAATGCCAGGAACAATTATATTAGATCATTCTCATGACCTAATATAATGGTTTGAGGCTCTTTATGTTCCTGTACCAAGCCGATGCCCTTGGCTCTACAGCATGTGACAGGACATATTGAGATATTACTGGTGCCCGCTCTAGCAAATAGATGATTAACGGGAAGATCGTGATCGTGATTTTTTGGGTTCTCTCTTTTCCTTTTCTTACAAGTCTTGAAAGTGGTTTGTCAATCTAGTTTATTTTTACAAAGAACCAGCTTTTTGGTTTCATTGATCTTCTGGATTGTTTTTTGACATTCCATCTCATTGATTTCTGCTCTATGTTTTATTATGTCTTTCTTTCTGCTTGGGTTGGGCTCCTTTTTGTTGATCACTCTCTAAGATCTTAAGTTGTGAGGTCAGACTGTTTGTGATGGACTTTTCTTCTTTTCTGATGAATGCTTGAAGAGCTTTGAACTTGCCTCTTAACACTGCTTTTGCTGTATCCCACAAGTTCTGGTAATTCGTGTCTTCAGTCTCATTTGTTTCCAGGAATCTTTGGATTTCCTCTTTGATTTCTTTTTATGACTTGCTGGTTGTTCAGAAGAGAGCTGTTTAGTTTCCAGGTACTTGGTATTGGTCTCCCGTTTTTGTGTACATTAACTTCTATTTTCAGTGCATCATGGTCTGAAAAAATAGTTGGCACAATTTCTATCTTCTTGATTTTATGGAGGTATGATTTATGGCTCAGCATGTGATCTATTTTGGAGTATGTTACATGTGCACTGGAGAAGAAAGTGTATTCAGCTTTTTTGGGCTGTATATGTCTACCAGCCCCTCTTTCTTCCATCCTCTTCTTTTAGGGCCAGTATTTCCTTGGTAAGTTTCAATCTTGTTGATCTATCCAGGGTTGATAGAGCAGTGTTGAAGTCTCCAAATACAATTGTGTTGCTGTCAATGTCTTCTTTGAAGTCTATTAGTAGTTGTTTAGGTATTTTGCTGGTCCCTTCGTTGGGTGCATATATGTTTAATAGCGTGATTTCTTCCTGATATATGCATCCCTTGTCTATTAAGAAGTGACCCTTCGTTGTCCCTTCTGACCTTCTTTAGCCTGAAGTCTATGTTGTCGTATACCAGTATGGCTACCCCAGCCCTTTTGGATGGGTTGTTTGAGTGAAGGATTGTTTTCCAGCCTTTTTATTTTGAGCCTGTCTTTGCTCCGATTGTTCAGGTGTGTTTCTTGAGGCAGCAGAATGTCGGATTCAATTTTTTGATCCATTTTGCCACTCTGTGTCTCTTAACTGGTGCATTTAGACCATTGGCATTGACAGAGATTATTGTCATGGGATTTTGTGCCATCTTTCTGTATAGATTGGTTGTTCTTTTGGGTTATGTCTAGTCTTATAGTAGATCTTTCAGTCCTTCTTTTTT
>JAJIBD010000482.1:0-29458 GCA_021461705.1 Cryptotis parvus
TTTTGTTAATGGAATGCAGTAAAATCTGATTACAATAAATCCTAGTGGATTCACTCAGGGAAAATAGCTATAGATGACATTTTATTTTATATATCCCATTTGTACTGAGTCCTAAGTAAGATAAAGGGGATTTAAAAGCTTTCTAGCATGCAGACAATTTCTGAGTATATACATTGTTTTGTGGGAGTTTTCAGTGTATTATTTATTCACTATGTATTCCTATTTTTCCTTTGCCTTCTCTAGAATTGTTAGAAGATGAAATTTATTATATATTTTTTTTGTCTTTTTAATCCTACACTTTTTGATAGGTATTTGGTATTTCCTTCTACTTTAGCAAAGTACCAAACTGTTAACACCTTGAAATTTTACCCTTTAATTTTAAAACTGAAAGTATCATTTAAAGATTATCCTAAGAACAATACCTGATTATATAACACTGAGCTGCACAAATACAATTTCATCATTTTATCTTTTTAAATTTTTTTTTACTTTATCACTAATAAAATACCATTATACCAATCTTTTATTTTACATTTTATTTGGTGAATTCCAAAAGAATGGGGTTACTGGCTCAAGGGTTATAAATATTTAAAATGTTTTAAGTCATTAATCTGTGTAAGCAAACTTTGAAATAGAGGCTTTCTGAAGTATATGGAGTACCTTTTCCTATAAGAAACTTGTGTAGAACATATTGCTTAAAAGGTGTTCTTTGATAGTACACATGTATTGTGCAACTTATAAAAGCTTGATAATGGCAAAAATAATGACAAAATATTATATCCTTAAATTACAAAAAGCAGTGGTTCTTCATTAGCTAAGTTGTTGTGAAACTGAAAAGCTTGCTAGCTTTCTTCACTCCCCACTGTGCTTCTCAAGTGGCCTAGAGCAATGATCTTTTGATTTTAGCAGGATGGAATTTCCAGCTAACTGGGATATGCCTCAGGGCATTAGTTTTTAAAACTCTTGTAGGGGAAGTAGGCAATTAGCCCCACACTATGTTTCTGAATCTTCTAAGAGCATATGCAGAAATACTTAGGGACAATAAGACTAAGTGATAAAGCTTACAATGTTATTATACTCAAATGAGATACAATAAGATGCAGTGGAAACAGAGAAGGTTCAGAACATGAAGGACGTGTTTAGAATACCATCTATTGTGTTATGAGCATGGTGGTCTTGGGCAAATAATTTTACCCTTCTTTTCTCTTTTAAAAAGTCTGAACTCATTGCTACTTTCATGCTTATTATGGTACATATGTTAAAATGAAAATAAGAAATAACAGGTTATAAATTCACCTAGTAATTACAGTGATTAAAGAAATGAAATTGTGGAATGGGAAGGATCAATACATTTTGAAGAATCAGAAAAGCAGAATCACTTGATCACTTGATCACTTGACATCCCATTATTTGTTGATTTGCTCAAGCGGGTGCCAGTAACATTTCCATTTGACCCTATCATGTGCCAGTGTGGCCCAATGGCATCTGCTTGTACCAGGAATACGGTCTCAAACCATTCATTCAGGGGCTTGACAAAGAAGTCTGACCATCTTTGTAGGTGGGCAGCCACGTGATCTTTGATGTCCGTGGAATCCAGTCAGTAATGGCTATAGTCCACTGGTCGTCTCCAAATGGCATTACATGTCCAGCCCATCTGATTTTCAATGCTTTGGCAAATGAGGCGGCGTCCCTGACTCTGGATCAGCGACGGAGGTCGGGGCTCCGGATTCCTTCTCTCACTTGACTGAGGTGTGATATTCCAAGCATAGTTCTTTCGATTCCTCTTTGGGAGACTGGAATAGCATTCTCATCCTGCTTTTCCTGCTTTTCGTAGGGCCCAGGTCTCTGAGGCGTATGTTAATGCAGGGAGAATGGTGGAGTCAAAGAGATGTGCCTGGAGCTGGAGGTTCTTTGTCCTTAGTTATAAAAAGGACATTTTATAAAAGGTCGTTTTACTAGAAAAAATAATGTTTATTCCCCTGACCCTGAAAGAGCCCTAAATACGGCAGCACTAAAAAAGCAAAATAATAATGGAAATTTTCTGGGGAGGGAAATAAGGACAAAGCAAGATGTGGACCAAGTTGTAATATCTTAGAACTCTGGTGGGCATTTGGGCCTTTTCGCACTGACTTCAGGATAATGCATGCTCCTACTGAATTAGAAGTAATGAAATTGTGCTATGCATGGGGCTGCCTTGCATTGCTGCAGCTTAAACTCTATCCTTAGTAAAACAACGGTTATCAGGAACCATGTTCTTAGAACTAAGCCTATAAATTCTCAAGCATACATTGGACTTTCCTGACTGTGGGGATCTGGGAAAAAGGCTGAATCTTGGTGTGTGAAAACAAAGTGGCTGCTAATATTTGGTCATAGCCAAGCAATGGTTTCAGGAAAAGCCACCTCTGGATTTCAACAAACTTGAAAACAAAATGGATCGGCAGTACTTCAAATTCAATGTGTTTAAGCAACTATTATAAAAGTTGCACAATTATGATCTGAAAATTTAAAGGTAACTATGGAGGACACAAATGATTTAAGTTTCTCAGTACCAATATGCCAAGTGTACACCCATCATTTCATGTTCACAAGAAGTGGAGCATGTTTTGACAGGTAATAATGGGCAGTTATTAGGATTGTTAGAAACTCCGTAGCAAACGTTATTGTGTAGACATGCATTGATGGTTGAGCTAGAAATATTGATGTGTCGACTAGGTTATGGACAAATTATTTCAGTGCAAAATAGAAAAAGAAGAGCTCCATAGCCTATAAAATTACGTTAATAACTTCCCCTTCTAAAACTCTCGCTCTTCTTAAGTGGATCATCATGATTAGGAAAGAACTTTGGTTATCAGAAAGTGAAATCTTCTACTAATGAGGACAATTTGAGAATCAGAGAAATTACTTAGAAAGAGCTGGGAGGGAAAAGGTTTCAAAGATTTGAATTGGGTTGAATGACTCAAAAATTGGAGTTGTTCTTTGTGAGAAATGTCATTAATCCAAAGTGAAGGATTAGCAGAGGAATATAAAGAAAGCAAAATGAAGCGGTTCCCATTAAAATATGTAGCCGGAATTTATGTAGCCTGAGTAAGTGAACACAGTTCACTCTTCTTGTGTAGCTCACTGGTAAAAATATTCATTGGATAAAAGGAGCCACATATAACTTAATTTGTTTTCTTCTTTTACTTTTTTTATTGCTCTTTGGGTCATACCCAGCAAAGGGTTGTTCCTGGCTTTGCACTCAAGAATTACTCCTGTTGATGCTTAGGGGACCATAAGGGATCAGGAGAATTGAACCTGGGTCCTTGTGCAAGGCAGATGCCCTACAAACATGACTATCACTCTGGCCTCTTACTTTTTTTTTGTAGTGTTGTATGAAGCTTTCATACCACACAGTATATTTATGAGATGTCACAACAAAACAGAACACAGCATAATGTTGGATGAGATTTTCAATTTGTCTTGAAATCACATGTTCTTTTCTAAAATATTTTATTATACCACCGTGAGATATACAATGACAAAGATGTTCATAGGATGTTCATATTTGAGTTTCCGGTCATACGGTGTTTCAGCACCCACCCCTCCACCAATGCCATTTCTCACCACCAATGTCCCCGATTCCCTCCCCTTTCCCTAGCCTGCCTCTGTGGCGGGTTCTTTATCTCCTTCTCTTTCTCTCTGTCTTTCTCTCTTCCTTCCCTTACACAATGTGGATTACAATATACACATTTAGGGTTGTCATGTATTTATTGCTAAGTTCTAGGTTCGTATTAGCACATTCAACAATTATAAGCACACTGTTCCATTCTCTGTCTTACCTACCCTCTGACTCCCAAACGTTTGTGATAATTTCCACCTTTGACTGGACCTCTTGATCCAAATTTTCTGCCTTTGTTTCTTTGTTTTGTTTATCTTTCTTTTTGTTTTGATTTAGGGTCTCACCCAGCAGTGTCAGTGTTTTTCTTCTTGTGATATGTAGTTGCTTTTCCACTTTATACAGAAAATTTGTACTTTACTGGCACGCTTTGCTTTCTGAAATCCATTTGACCACAGGGCCAGAGCGAAAGTACAGAACTTGAGTATTTGCCTTGTTTATGATTCACCTAGGTTAAATCCTCAGCACCACCTATGGTCCCCTAAACCTGTTAGGAGTAATCTCTGAGCACACAGCCAGGAGTAAACCTTGAGTTCCACCAAGTGTGGCCCTCTAAATCAAAACAAAACACAGCTCTCAATCCTTATCTTCCCTAAAGAAATCACCAACATAGACACTTTGGTTCCTATACTTGTTTATAAGCATACAATTAACAATGGTCATAAAATATTTAATTTTTATCCTATATTTTGTCCTCAGTATTATATTTTTAGCTATTCTTTAAGCTATTAAACAAAAATATTTTAGAGGTGTCATGAAGATAATATAGAGGACAGGGACACAGACTAGAATGTTTAGGGCTTGATTTCGCATACCATTTGGCCCTATGAGCGCTGTATATGTTGCTCTGGTGGTCATGGGGCTTAAGTATCATCCACTGCATCTTTTGGCCTTAGCATTGAACTACATGGTCCAACTGGCTATCAATGAAAGTGGTCCCCATGCCACTTGAGCACTGCTTGAGTGTCCTCTGCCAAAGAGGAATTTTAGAGCCACATAATAGTTTACTATTTGTTGAATGCATTTATATAACTTCTATTTAAACATATTTATATTTAAATACTTATTACAGAAAAAATTTCAAGTAGAGAAAAATAGTGGGAAGAATCTACCTGTATGGAACTACAAGTATGGAATCTACCAGTATGGAACTAAAATATAAAAATTTAAATTGAATAGTTTAATTATGGCCTAAGTCCTCCCCTGTTTATATAAGGGAAGAGTTATAAGGCAATCGACCCTAAATGATCACTTTGATTTGTAATTCAGACTTCTTATTAATTGTCACCATGAGCTTTCCTACATATTTCAGACTCTAGATTTACTTGGTTCCTTTCATGCAGGTCGGGGCAGTTTAAAAATATGTTTTACTTCCTCAATGAAATATTGGGAGTAGGAGCAATAGCACAGCAGGTGGGCGTTTGTCTTGCATCGCGGCCCACCTAGGTTCGATCCCCAGAATCACATAATGGTCCCCCTAGAACCGTATAATGTTCCCCTGATCACCTCCAGGAGTAATTCCCGAGTGAAGAGCCAGGTGTAACCCCTGAACATTGCCGAATGTGACCCAAAAAAGAAAAGATGAAATGTTGGAGTTACCAAAGCTTAATATATTTGTACATGTAGTTCTTAATCTCTATTATTTAATTGCATGAGATACTTAGATTGCATGTCTTTGGCTGTTTTCCTTCTCAATTTATTTTAGGCTATTATGATTTCATCATTTAGTAGTTTTCAAAATAATTTTTAAGATAGCTTTACTGAAGTATAGATGATATTCAATGAAATGCACACATTTAAAGTATATATAATGAAAAAAATTTGAGCTGTGGTTGAATATTTGTGTTCACCAAAATTTATTGGATCTTATATATTAAACTATTTTATCAAATTTTATCAAATTTTAAGTAACTTTAAAGTTTTACATATATATTTACATGTACTATATATGTATATAGAAATATGTAAATACACACAAATATATACATATATAGTATATATATTTTGGTGACACCCAGTGATTCTCAGGGGGTAACTACTAGCTCTGCACTCAGAAATTACTCGTGGTGGTGCTTGGGGAATCATATGGTGTGCTGGGGATCAAACCCAGGTTGGCGGCATGCAAGGAAAATGCCCTACCTGCTGTACTAATGATCCATCCCCTAAAGTTTTATATATTTAAAAAATTTTCCGGAGTTAACATTGGTTTACAAGAAATTAAATGTTTGTATTTTTTTTTTCTTTTTGGGTCACACCCAGTAATGCTCAGGGTTACTACTGGTTCTGCACTCAGGAATTACTCCTGGTGGTGCTCGGGGGACCTTATGGGTCTGACACATGCAAGCAAATGTCCTACCTGCTGGCCTATTGCTCTGGCCCCATGTTTATGATTTTTATAGTTACAATGTTAGCCCACCATGACCCCCATGCTAAGTGTCAATATCCCTTTATCACTGTCTACTTGATCCTTTCATATCATACCCCCACATTGAAACCTTAGTTCTGTGTTCAGAATCTATGGATCTGTTCTCATTGGGCCTTTTCTGTTCCATTGATTAATCTGTTCAATTTGCTTAATGTTTGAACCAAAAAAATTGCGTTTTACTCAAATGGTTTGATAGACATTTTCTCACTTTGAACTAAAATAATTCTAAAGAACCAATGTTCGAATAAATTTCGGCCTTAATGAATACTAAAAGAGGGGTGCGTAGCAAATTTACAGAGGTCAGGAAAAGTTTCTTGAAAGGTGACATTTGAAAAGCATATTTAAATATGGTAGGCCTTGGTTGTGAGTACAGAACTGGAGTTAACTTATGGGGTCATGGCCTCTGGTCAAAGGATAGTAGGAACGATTTTTTTTAAAAAAACATTTTAATCGATACCAGTATTCACAATACCATTGATTATTCTTTTCATGCATGCATTATACCAACACAACACCCATCACCAAAGAGCTAGGGAAACGGTTTCCTCCACTAGTGTCCCAATGACCCCCCCCCTCACCATAGAAGCTCAATGGAAGAATGGATGGTTGACTAAAAGAATTCTCCTGTAATCTATAAGATTTGTGATACTCCTTCACTGAAATTATTAGTAGATTCTGCAGAATTTGGAAATCAGACATTGGGCTTGGATGAAAACCGAAATCTTTGAATTCCAAAAATTAAAAAATTTAAAATGTGTGTGTGTGTGTGTGTGTGTGTGTGTGTGTGTGTGTGTGTTTTCTGGACCATTGTTGGGTAAGTAGGAAAATATAAATAAGGTTAAATGCTTTGGGTCAGATAGTTTTTTTTTTTTTGTGTGTGTGTGTGTGTGTGTGTATTTCTGGAACCATTGTTTGGTAAGTAGGAAAATATAAATAAGGTTAAATGCTTTGGGTCAGATAAGTGATAGGACACGATCAAAAATAGTTGAGTCAAATTATTTCTTTTATAACTGGTACTCAGGTAACCCCAAGCCACTCCAGAAAAGTGATGGTTTAGTTTCGGACAGATGGTGCCCAAAGGTTATAGGGCCACTGTCGTGATCAGAAAAACCATGAGGCTCTGGGGACTGAACTCAAAGCCTTCCACATGCTCTGTATGTGCTCTGCCTCATGAGCTATTAACCCTGGGATGATCTCTTGGCAGCCGTTCAGAAATACCTGTCATCTATGTGCAGTTCTCTGTACTAATTTTTTTTTTGTTTCAAGCTTTTCTGCCAGCTCTAATAATCTCTTCCTCCAAATTCAATTGTCTTACCCTAAACACATATTTTTCAGTTTTTAAATTAATTTTTTATAATTGAGGTAATATTTGTTACACTATACGTTTTAAAGTATTCCATAAACTATCACAGACTGGCCAGTTTGAACAACAGGAATTAAATTTGTTACAATTATGTACATAAAAGTCTGAGATCAAAGTGTCATCAGTGTAGATTTTAGCAGACTTTTCTTTGGCTTGTAGGTGGTTTGTCTTCTCTGCTTCACAGAACTTTTTCCTTTCTGATTTTCTGCATCCTACTCCCTTCTTACAAGAACACCAGTTATACTGGTTCAGAGATCACCATAATATCCTAATTTCTCTTTGAACTACTTCTCTATAAGCCTTACATGCAAGTACAGTCACCTTCTAAAATACTTTAGTATAGGTTGAGCTCATAGATGTAAATAGCTTTTTAGCAACTCTAGTCTAATTTAGAGTAACATGCATTACTTTTCCTTGCAGCTAAGATATTCAACTTTGGTGCAGGATTCTTTATCTTGAGGTTCATTTTTTTTGCAAAATAGTCATTATTCAAATCTTTTTGAGGTCTTTGCAATAGTCATATAATTCAAAATGTGTCTATTTATATGGTTTAAGTAATTTTTTTAGAAAACATTTTTTTAAGAAACCCAGATTGAGTAGATTAGGGATTTTTTTTTTTTTGGACAGATATGTTCTATATCTTGTGTCTAGAAAATAATTTATGAGCTTAATGCTTTATTTATTTATTTTGGTTTTGGGGCCACACCTGAGTGTGCTCAGGGCATACAGGCTCTCTTGATAAACAGCTACAGAAAAAGCAGTGGGCACAGGTCTTTGTTCAGCGATCACTCCCGGTGGTGCCAGAGATCAAAGTTGAAATGGTCACATGTAAAGCAAGCACCTTACTTGCTATTCTGTCTCTCTGACTCCTGCTTTATATTTAGTTATACCTTAGGGGAGACTATATGCATCTCTCCTAGATGCTTGTTTGTTGCTTGTTTGTTTTGGGGTCACATATAATGGTGCTCAGGACTTCCCTGGCTCTGAGCTCAGGCATCACTTCTGGTGGGGCTAGGTAAGTTCCTTGCCTTCTCTACTAGTGCTCAGGCCACAAACCTATTTACTTTTCTAGATTATCAAATACCTGTGAAATGAAATGTATTTGAAGCACTTATTTTCTGATTTTCATTTATTTGCTTTATCATTTTTAAGCTAATGTAAGGGTTGAGTTGTTCCTATCACCACATATACAGTCCCGTTGATTTCTTCACCAGGACTGTTGGAGCCATTATTATCTCATTTAAACTTTATTAAAGAATTTTTTTAAATTCATGGAATCAAAATATTTTTTATTTTTCCCTATTGGTTATTCAAAGTCATTGAATATTATAATTGTTTCCATTAGTCAGTGCTACACCTATATGCATGCTGTGTGAACAATGGAAGGGAGTAATGAGGCATGCTGTTTACTCTGATGCTTTTGGTGGGAATGTTCATCTTAAGAGGAAGTGAGCTGAAACCTAAAACGTTCTCCAGAGGAGTGCCTATTATGCATTCCACTGAATTTGCTTTTTCAGTTTTCTTCTCTGCTAAAAGAGAGAGAATTTTCCCCACATTTTTGGTCAATTGAGTATGGCACTGGGGTAATGGCAAGTCTAATAGATGCTGTAAACCACTACTTTTAATGCACAATGTAATTGAGTCAGAATATAGTGTCTATACTGATGGAGTCCCTGGTGATTTAATGGCTGAAATTATGATTGGAAAGATTCAGATAATGCTGACTTCTATTACATTAAACCTTAGTATTATGCGGTTTTCTTTGCTATAGCGTATGCACTCTTTTTGGGTCTTGCAGTGTTGTCTTAAATGGTTTAATATTACTTTAGAATAGAATTCAAGAGCTCCTCAGATAATATAACCTATTTGGTAAAACGGATGCAAGCTCAAATTCTGGAGATGATTTTCAACAATATATTTCTGAAGATTTCTTATGAAAGGGACTTTTAAAGTACCTCAGCACTGACCTTTCTACCTCACTGAAATGGGATGGTGCCAGGAACAGCCCGATGCCCTGTACATGGAAAAAACATCACTCTAATTGCTATATTGCATTTAGAAGCTATATTTGCACTTTTTTTCCATTGTCAAGGGTGCAAGGTGAGAAAACACTTTATGGATGGCAGTGAAATGTGGGAGGGACTCTTAAAATAATGAATGTCTCCATAACTTAGACCTAGTGAGGTGTGAGTGAAATATGTTGTTTTCTCCCTTTGTGAAAAAAGATCATCAATTACTTCTGTGTACTAAGACACATTTATTTATGTCTAAATCCACCAATGCTATATTCTGAGACTGTTTCACCTTCCCTTTACTAGATGGTTTGAAATTTGTTTTAAAGGACATTCATGGTAATTGTATAAGCAATAAATAACACAAACGATTTTATGCTAATGTTAGTAATATTATTATCATGTTGAGTTATTTATTGAGTAGATATTTTATGGATTTTTTTTGCATAAAATAAAATTCAGTTCATGTGATAAAGTTTAAAGAGTTAAAGAAAACCTAACTAGCTATTTATAACTACTTGTTTCTTGGAAATGATTCACCTATTGAGGATGTTATACTTAGGACACCGGCATGATCTTATGACAGCTGATACAGAAACAAAGAGAACTAACAATGCTTCTAGTTGTCCCATGGAGTTGAATTGATACAGATGAAGCTTGGAAGGGCTTCAGTACTTAAAGAGTTTTCCTTTTGGAATTTTTTTCTTAAATCTGAAAAAGTTTTGATGTCTAAACTGATGGCATTGATAAAAGGAAATAAGTTTGCTACAACTTGTTGGAGTCTGTAGTTGGTGGCTCCCTAGGAATCCCTAAGTATTGTGTTCAGAGATTTAACTTTTCCAGAATATCATACAATTGATATCATACAGTATTAGTATTTTCAGTCTTGTTATATGTTTAAGGAAAATCATTGTCCTTTATGAATTTGTAGTATGTTTTCCTTTAGGTACAAATAATATTCCACTGAAAGGATGTGCCATTGTTTGTTTATCCTTCTTACTATAAATGTGCAGTTGTTTTATGTTAGGGCATAATTATGAATAAAGCTCCTATAAAATTAAAAAAATAGAAAATAAATACCTTTGAGGTAAGTACAGCCAACAGCGAGCAGAAGCAGGATTTCAACTTTCTTTGTTCTTTTTGACACCACTATGCTTAATGTCATCTTTATTGGGCCTTTTGGAGACAATTATCGATTTCATTGAACAGCAAAGATAATTACCAATGGATTCTGGGGAATTGTGTTGTTTAATGTGACTCTACATGTAAGTATCAATTAAATTAGAAATAAAAGAATTCTGTGGTGCTCCAGAGTCTTTATCATGCAGACAGAATAATAGCAAGCTGGACAAAAAAGAATACTTTTAGTTAATAAGAAAAGAGTTCAGTTGTACTAAACAAGATGGATAAAATCTCTGCAGTCATTTTATTATGATACTATTTAAATACTAGTAAAAATAAAGAAAATTAGTTTACAGGAAAATATAACAGATGGTAGTAGCTACTGAACATTTGCTGTCTAGTACTATTCTAGAAGGATTAGTTATGTGTCATCTGATGCATGTTAACTCATTTTCTTCATGGTAACTGAGAAATGGAATTAACAAATGACGAAATTAGTAGCCAGAGACATGCTAATAATTTTAAAAAGGATTTATTTATTATTTCTTTTAAAATTGATTTTTGCTTAGAAACACTGTGAATTATAATGATGCTCATTATATAGCTGATTCAAGAATTTAATGTTTCAACATCACGGTTTTAACCTTCTCTTCACCAATATCCTGTTATTCCTCCTAATCCCAGCCTGCCTCCTTTGGCACATAACACATTTACTTTATATTGTCTATTTCAACAAAACTTTAAGAACCGGCATATAAAATGATCAGAAAGTAAATCAATAAGTCAATTAGTGATTATTAAATGATTTTGAGCTATGCAAAAAGAAGGTAAAACCATTTAATATAATATAATTGCCTATTCTTATATACTTGATCACTTGACATCCCGTTATTCGTCGATTTGTTCAAGCAGGCTCCAGTAGCATTTCCATTGGTCCCTATCACGTGCCATTGTAGCCCAATGGCATCTGCTTGCTCCAGGAATACAAAGAGCCTCAAACCATTCATTCAGGGTCTTGTCAAAGAAATCTGTCCATCTTGTAGGTGGGTGGCCACGTTATCTTTTGACGTCTTGTGGGATCCAGTCAGTAACGGCTCTAGTCCAGTAGTCTTCTCCAAGTCGCATTACATGTCCAACCCATCTGATTTTCAATACCTTGGCAAATGAGACAGCATCCCTGACTCAAGATCTTCGATGGAGGGCAGAGCTCGGATTCCTTCTCTCATTTGAGTGAGGTGTGATATTCCAAGCATAGCTCTTTAGATTCCTCTTTGGAAGAACCGAATAGTGTTCTCATCCTGCTTTGGTAGAGCCCAGGTCTCTGAGGCTTATGTTAATGCAGGGAGAATGGTGGAGTCGAAGAGTGCCCAGAAGTGGAAGTTCTTTGTCCTTTTAGCTATTTCTTCCATGCTCTTGAAGGCATTGCACGTAGCTCTCTTCCTCTTGCACAGTTCAGGTACAATGTTGTTGTCATGTTGCACTCTCGACCTAGGTACACATAACTCCTGCATTCAGAGATATTCATTCCATTGAGAGTGAATGGAGCATCTGGAACTAGTTTGTTTTTCATGAATATTCTTTTGTTGAGATTCAGCTTTAGACCTACATTTCCACTTTCATGGTCAAAGTCAGCCAGCATTTGTGCTGCTTGGTTAATGCTTGGTGTTATTAGAACGATGTCATCAGCGAAATGGAGGTGATATAGTTGCTGACAGTCTATCTTCACTCCCATTCATTCCCATTCTAATTGTCTCATGACATTCTCCAGGATGATGTTGAATAGTTTCAGTGAAATGGTATCACTCTACTGAACCCCTGTTTTTACATTGATGACCACTTCCTTGTAGAATGGTGAGATCCTTGTGGTGAATTCGCAATACAGCTCATGTATGATCTTGATGTACTGAGTTTGAATGCCCTGTTTGGCTAGGGCTTCAATGACCACTTCGCTCTCAACAGAATCAAAGACTTTTTTTAAATCATGAACATTAGACAGAGCAGCATCTTGAACTCCCTACAAACGTCAATTAGTTTATTTACTATGTGAATATGGTTGACTGTGCTATATCCTTTTCAGAAGCTAGCTTGCTTGCATGGTTGTCTTTCATCTAATGTTCTGACAATTCTGTTCAGGATGACTCAAGTGAACAGCTTGTAGATGAAGAACAACAAGCAGATGGGGCAATACTTACCAAGCATTTTGGATGTTTCCCTTTATTATTTTTTTTTGATGTCTCCCTTCTTGAGCAGTAGAACTGTCCTACTCGTTTTCTATTGGGAGGAACTTTGCATTTAGACAGGTAGTGTGTGAAGAGCTATGCCAGTGTATTGATGAGTACTGACGGCAGATTCTTCAGGTGTTTGGGCCTGACTTTGGGCCGGGTGCTGTTCACTTCTTTACCAAAGAAATGGAATGTCAGATTTCAGAAGGGAGAACATTGGCATTTACATATCCATCCTGTGGAATTTTGTATGTGGGCAGGTGGATGTGGCTATAAAAGAGAAATGAGTAGAAGTCATGGATAATCTTCTCCATTGCCTTTCTGAACGATGTGCTTGATCCATCAGGAATGTCAGAGGGCAGTCATCTTTGTCTTATAGTTGGCAAAGGACAGGCGGGTGTTGTGAATGCTTTTCCTGGCTTCTGCTGCATTGGTCAGTATTACTGCTCTTTTCTCTTTGAGGACTTCCTTTATGGCTTCTCTGCACTGCTTTGCGAGCTTTGATGTTAGCTTATGGTTACCTGAGGCTGGTGCCTTGCCATGATGGTTAATGAGCTCGAGAGTTTTGGAAGACAGGCATCTTTTTGTGGCTTTCTCTCTCTCGGCATTCTTCACACAACATGTAAGTGTTGAACCAGTCAGTTGTATTCTTCATCGGTGTCATCAATGATGGCATCTTCCCATGTTGCTACAATGGTGCCAAAGAATTCCCAGTTGGTGGTCATTCTGAGAGTTCTCTTCTTAAACTTTGCAGCCCTTTCTCCCCATTCCGTGAAGTAGAATTTTTTCTCAAAGGAGATGGCGGTCTGATCCTGTTTAGAATTTTTGGGGTGACAGGGACATTGGTCAGGCAAAACTTTCAATTACGATTTGGTCACTTTCATTGTGGAACTATCCACCAGGAGATTCCCATGTCCAACATTTATATTCAACCTTCTGGAACTGTGAGTTACCATGAATGGACTTGGTGGACATGATGAACTCAGATAGTCTCTCACCCTATTCATTCCATTCTAAGCTATGGGTCCCAATACGGCCGTTCTTTGGTTAATCTTCTCCGGTCCTATCTTGGCATTAAAATAAAATACCTAGGAATCAGCTTAACCAAGTGTGTAAAGGACCTATAGAAAGAGAACTACAAGACACTGCTTCAAGAAATAAAAGAGGACACGAGGAAATGGAAACACTTTCCCTGCTCATGGATGGGGAGAATTAACATTGTCAAGATGGTAATACTCCCTAGAGTTTTGTACAGATTCAGTGTGATCCCTATAAGGATACCCATTACATTCTTTAAAGAAATTGACCAAATACTCCTGAAATTCATATGGAATAATAAACCCCCCAAGGATAGCTAAAGCAATCCCTTGGGAGGAAAAAGAAAATGGGAGGCATCACCTTTCCCAACCTCAAACTGGACTACAAAGCAGTAGTAATTAAAACAGCATGGTATTGGAATAAAAACAGACCTGTGGACCTATGGAATAGAGTTGAGTATCCTTATATCCACCCTCAAAGACATGATCAGTTTATCTTTGATAAAGGTGCAAAGAGTCCTAACTGGAGTAAGGAAAGCTTCTTCAACAAGTGGTGCTGGGAAAACTGGACAGCTACATGTAAAAAATGAATTTGGACCTATGTTTAACACCTTGCACAAAAATCAGATCAAAATGGATTAAAGATCTCAATATCAGACCTGAATCCATAAAGTACATTGAAGAAAATATAGGAAAAACCCTCCACGACATTGAAGCTAAAGACATCTTCAAAGGTAAAACACCATTAACAAAGCAACTAGAAGAAAATATAAACATATGGGACTACATGAAACTAAAGAGCTTCTGCACCTCGAAAGAAACAGTGACCAAGATAGAAAGACAGTCCACAGAATGGGAAAGAATATTCACCCAATACCCATCTGATAAAGGGTTAATATCCAGGATATATCAGGCACTGGTACAGCTATATAAGAAGAAAACAGCCAACCCCATTAAAAAATGGGGAGAAGAGATGAACAGAAACTTTGACAAGGAAGAAATTCGAATGGTCAAAAAACATATGAAAAAATGCTCATCATCACTAATCATCAGAGAGATGCAAATCAAAACAAAGATGAGATATCACCTCACACCACAGAGACTGGCCCATATCCAAAAGGGTAAAAGCAACAAGTGCTGGTGTGGATGCCGGGAAAAGGGGACTCTCATACATTGTTGGTGGGAATGTCGACTTGTACAACCTTTCTGGAAAACAATATGGACATTCCTCCAAAGACTATAAATTGAGCTCCCTTTTGACCCATCCATACCACTCCTGGGAATATACCCTGGGAAGCCAAAAACACACAGCAGAAACACAATCTGCACTTTTATTTTCATAGCAGCACTATTCACAATAGCCAGAACCTGGAAACAACCAGTATGCCCGAGAACTGATGACTGGATAAAGAAACAGTGGTACATCTACACAATGGAATACTATGAAGCTGTTAGGAAAAATGAAGTTATGAAATTTCCCCATAAATGGATGGACATGGAAAGGATCTTGTTGAGTGAAATTATTCAGAAGGAAAGAGATATAGTATGACTGCATTTATTTGCATAACATAAATATATCAGGTGGTCTTACCAATAGTGGAAATTACCGTAAATGTGTGGGAGTCAGAGGTTAGGTAAGATAGAGAAGGGAACATGTGTGAATAAATGTCGAAAGGGCTAATACCAACCTAGAACTGAACATTAAATACAGGCAAAAATTGCACATGATGGTTTCTAAGTGTTTGTAGTGCAATCCACAATGTATAAGAGAAGGAAAAAAGAGAGAAGGAGAGAGAGAAAAAAGATAAAGAACCTGCCATTTTCGGCAGGCTATGGGAAGGGGGGGGGAATTGGGGACATTGGTGGTGGAAAATGGGCACTGGTGGAGGGCGGGGTGTTCGAACACTATGTGACCGAAACCTCTAAACATGAGCAACGTTGTAATCTCATGGTGGTATAATAAAATGTTTAAAAATAAATAAATAAATAAATTTTTAAAAAATCACCTTGATTTTAATGATCTTGTAGAAGTTGTGATCTTCTTTATAGTACTCCTCCAGTCCATGCAGAATTTCTCAATTTCTTCTTCCTTGTATATAGATGTTGGTGCATAGACAATGAAGATAGTAACTGCTGGCAGTGAACCACATCTCTTTAAGTGTAATTGTCCTATCTCGTTTGTTAAACACTCAAATTAATCAATGCTTATGGCCAGGTTTATGTTGACAAGGACACCGACACCGCCAATGCCTCTTTCATCACATGTTCCGAGGAACAGTTCTTCTCCAGTGTCAAAACTGGCATGATGTGATTGATGCCTTCTCCTCTAGGTCAGACCAATGATGTCATACTTGATCTTTCATACTTGCACCATCAGATCCTAGATATATGCTTCCTATGCCAGTGTACATGCATTGAAAGTACAGACAGTCATTTTATTCCTTCGTTTTGGCAGCCTACTTTGGCCCTGAGATTTTATCAAGCCTCTCCGTGCTTGTCCTTAGCGCTGCCCTATTTAGGGTTCTTTCAGGACCAGGGGTATGGAATACATTGTTTTCACTGGTTTTGGCATATCGAATATGTGACAGACAGCTTGCCAGTTTCTGCCACATGGGTGGGATACTCTCAGTAGCTTGCTGACTCTCTGAGAGGGGCGGGTAGTATACTCTTGGCAATTTACAGAATTTGCAGCCGTATTCAAAGGGGAGAGCTGGTAGTAGCTCTGCCTAGTGTATCTGTGTCTCTGGTATTCTTTTTTACTTCCATGTGTGCATTTTGAGCTCTGGAATCTAAAGTATATTTCATTAAATTTTATTTTATAGTTGTATTTCGTTAAGGTAATAATCATGTCTCACCTTTAACAAAGGATTCAAATAATTAAAAGTCAGGTTCAGATAGATTCAAGCTGTCAAGTCTTAGAACTTACTGTTTTAGCTAGTGTACTGCACAATTTTAAGAAAATTAAGACAGGCAATATGTATTTCTAGAAGTGATGTACTCTATACTGTATACAAGATATAGAACCTAGCAAATGATTAAAGTAGTCAATTTACATAGGTTTTAGATAAAAATTAGTAAATCTTTGAAGAACATGCAAGACTAGAGTATTCTTGAAAGATTTGATTTAGACAGCTAAATATCCAGCAAAGGGGGGCTTGACTCCAAAACTTCCTATCCTGTTTGATGATAAGGGTGGCTTCCATCTCTGTGCAGGGAGGGCAACTTACCCAAAAAACATTTATTTCATGCTTTGAGAGGGAAAAGAGAAAAGCATCAGAAAAAATCCCTACTTTGTAGAAGGAAGGGAGTGTCCGGGTATTATTCATTAGTTGACCTTCTCTTTAATCCAAAAATAATTGACAAACTACTTTACTCCATTTTGGAACAGTCTCATATGGGACTTGACAGGCACTAAAACATCATTGCAGTAGAAAGTATAGTAACTGTTTATCATAAAGATATTTTCAAAAGATAATTTTAACAGGAGTTATTAACTAGACTATGGTGCACCAAAAGTGTCAAACATGACATGAGAAAGTAATGCTGAGTTATCACTCACAGATTACAGCCAGGAGAGTTGAAGAAAAAAAGTACAGAGTTATGAAATATGGAATATGGTCTTACATCATTGTAATATCTAGGATGGGAAGCTTGGATGAAAGGCCCACTAGAATTGGAACCCTGTTCCATGAACTAAGCTATACATGTGATTCTTGATGAGCAGAACTAGAAACAAATCCACTGTGGTGGAATGCTCAGCTGTAGATGGAGTAGAGAGATGGGCTTGGCTGGGACCAGAAGCCAAACCAAGAGCATAAGAAGACTATAAGGAGTCATCCCCTTTCTCTCTGATCTTACAGCAGAACCCAACTTCATGGCAGCTGCTCCAGAAGAAACCAGATGCAGGGTGACACGCTCGTATCACACAGGTGGGGGTTGAAGATCAGAGCCATCAGCTTAATTACTGCCATGGCCTATTTCTGGTTTCAAATAGCAGTTTTGATAATTATGTTAAAGATGTTTACAAAATAAGAGTTTGGGATCATTATTATACAATATTATGTGTGTAGCTCTGGGAAAGTTATACTTTTTGTGTGTTGATGAGACATAGTTTTCTTTCATTTTTCCATTTTATATTTTGGAGTTTGAAATTGATATGCACTCAGGTCAATGGTCAACTGGAATATTCCATGAGTCTATAGCAGGAATTTGGGCTAGAATAATTTGTGGGCTGCTTATTCTAGAGAAAGCATCACTCCTTTGGGTGTTATTATTCTTTATAAGAATTTACAGAGCCTATGGGTTCAGAGTGATAGTGAATTGAATGAGGCATTTGTCTGGCATGCGGCTGACCTGGGTTCAATACTTGGTGTCCCATGCATCTCATACTGTCTCCCAATCACTACCAGGAGAAATTCCTGCATGCAGAGAGCCAGGAGCAACCCTTGAACATCGCTAGCTATGACAACAAAACAAAACAAAACAAAACAAAACAAAACAAAACAAAACAAAACAAAACAAAACAAAACATGTGCCACCCCAGAATTTACAGCTTAAAACTTCTAGCAGTCATCATTGCCATCTCTCTAGGAAAAAAAAAGCCAAATCATACAAGGGAATTCAGTATTTTATCAAGGAGAAAAGGAAGATAGAATATCTGTGCATTATTTATGTTTCTGTAAACCAGCAATACTGAAAAAATCCCATTTTTGAATTTTTTGGGTTATAAATTCTAGTAAGCAACCCTGTCTGCTCACATTAGCACCAGCACTACTGTTTTCAAAGGAAATTTTCTCCTTTCATTTGTTAACCACGGTTCTGCTTATGCAGTCAGTAGTTAAGCACGTAAGCGTCTTTGGTTTAAACTCTTGTCTAAGTTCAGCAATAATGATGGCATGCCTCAGATGGCCTGGTAGGGTGGTTTAGAGCTTTTTTTTTTATAGCTGTAGGGCCTCTAATTCTGATTTATTAGCCCTTTCAGAGATTCCATGAACACTCCAACTAAAATATAAATTGTAGGCACCTCCCTAGCAATCCTCAGGAGGCTCAGGAGCCATTTCTGGCAATACTTGTTCCAAGGGTGGCCTGATTGTTTGATGACTGGCCCCAGTAATATAGTGATGCTTCTTAGATCTGTTGGTGCTGGAAGCATTTTGATCATGCCCTGCCATCTCAGCTTTCACTAGAGCTCTACCCAACCACGTTTGGAGGACCTATATGGTGCTGGGAATTAAACTCAGTCTTCAGTGCTAAGTGTGTGCTGTGGACCTTAAGCTATCTTTCCTTCTTTTCTTTTAATTTTTATTATACCATTGTGAGATATTCAGCTACAAAGGTGTTCATATTTGGGTTTCAGTCATACAATGTTCTAGCATCCATCCCTTCACCAGTGCCCATTTCCCTCCACCCATGCCCATGATTTCCCCTCATCCCCCAGCCCTGCATCTATGGAAGGTGATTTTCACTTCTCTCTCTCTCTTTCTCTCTCTCTCTTCCTTCTTTTACACACCGTGGCTTGCATTAGAGGTTATCATGTATATCCCTTTGCCTACTTTCAATGCTCAGTTCTACACTGGTATTATCATTTACAATAATTATTAGTGCACTGTTTCTTTCTCTTTATTACCTAACCTTTGAATCACACAAATTTACAATGGTTCTACCTGCTGACAAGACCTCCTGATCCATGTTTTGTCTGGCCTTGGATATTGGTATCGTGCTATCTTTATATATCTCAGAAATAAATGCAGTCATTCTATATCTATCCTTTTCCCTCTGGCTAATTCCACTCAGCATGATCCTCTCCATGTCTGTCGGAGAGCTCGCGCGGGTCCCCAAAAGTGCCGGGAAGCGAGTTCCCTTCTACCTCCGAAGCCAGCGAGAAATGGATGAAAACTCAGGAATCCGACGCAGTTTTAAAAGGGCTTTACTATTACAGGTTCCAATATACAATCCAAGAGCAGGGAAAGCCTCCGGACTCTGCGTTCCCAGCTAGGCCCCAGCTAGGTGCAGGCCAAGATGGCTGCCACCACTTGTTGAGGCCCAACAGAGAATGGAGAGAAGCAAAAAGCCAAGGGAAGCCGAAATGGCAAAAAAAGGGGGAAAAAAGAAAAGAAAAAAGAGAGCTTCTTTCTTCTTGCAGCTTATCTTATAGCCAGAAATTCACCCAAACTCCCCCAGCCCAGCCCATTCTGGGCTGGGCTATCTAAGGATGAAAATTCAAAGCCTCCCAGCAGAGCTGGGAGGAGCTGCAAGTCAAATGTAAACTTCTCCTGGCAGGGTCAAATGCCCTCAGGTAATTTCTCCCAGCACCTCACCCAATGTCTTTTTATATGCTAATGTTTTGAGCAAGATCCGCCAGGAAAAATCTCCACAGGGTAGAGAAAGGGGATCTTAGAGGAGTCCTGCAACACATGTTCATCCATTTATAGGCAAATTTCATAACTTTGTTTTTCCTAACAGCTGCATAGTATTCCATTGTGTAGATGTACCAAAGGTTCTTTATCCAGTCATTAGTTCTCAGGAACTCTGGTTGTTTCCAGATTCTGGCTATTGTGAATAGTGCTGCTATGAAAATAAAAGTACTACATTATTCTAGAATTGATTATTTTCTGCTTAATATGATGAAACAAACCATGTTGTCTTGTTTAAAAAGTTTATAGTGAATCAAAATTTGGTATCCAAAGTGGTTGCAAATAACAGATCACAAAGGAGATGGTCTTCTGGCTTTATTAAACAAGATCACAAAGAGGACCTAATTATTACTGGGTCCCAGGTTCTGACTGTGGAGGAATAATTTAATTTTATATGGATTTTGATCACTCGAACAAAATAACAATATGAAAACATGGCTTCAGAAGACCATGAGATCCTTAATGTTAAGTAGAATGAAAAATATATTAAGGCTATTAAAATGCCTGGATGCTAAAGAATTTAAGAATTAACACTGCACAGAGCCCTGAATTCTGAATCAAATCATGGTCAGCCCTCAATTTGCTTTATATGCACATTCTAAAAAATATCTTCACTCAAAACTCTAGGGCTGAAATAGTTTAAAATAAATCACAAATCAGTTTTGATTGATGAATAATATCATAATTGAATTCATAGACTTATTAAGTTCTAAAATGAGACTTGGATCTCAAAGGGCTAACACTCACTTGGGTGAAAAGATTTCAATTATGACTTGAGCCAATCACATGTAATTAGAATATGATTTATTGTTGGAAATTCACACTGTAACAACATGAATATACAGTTCATTTGGCAATAATATGGGTCAAGGGAGTATAAGCTTCTAAGTTGAGCCTCAGGTGACTGGCATTCAGGCAAGTGATAACTGAGTGAACTTAGGGAACTCCTTGTTTTGTTCATTCACTAGGAGGTGAGGACAAAACTGAGTTAATTTCCATGTGGCTATTGTTAAAACTAGAATAATGTAAACATATGATCCAGAAGTTGCCCCAAATGGATTTAATTTGTGTCAACATTTATACTTTAGAAATATATTATTTATTTATTTTTTTGCTTTTTTGGGTCACACCCAGCGATGCTCAGGGGTTACTCCTGGCTCTGCACTCAAGAATCACTCCTGGCAGTGCTCGGGGGACAATATGGGATGCCAGGAATCGAACCCAGGCCAGCATGGGCCGGCCGCCGTGCAAGGCAAATGCCCTACCCGCTGGACTATGGCTCCAGCCCCTAGAAATATATATTAGGGCCATCTGTTAGTTTGGATTTAGCCAGTGCCTTTCAGCACAGCCACATTTAAGAAAATTGTTCTTCTGAGCATTAAATAGAGGCAAAAAGATACACATGACAACCCTTTAATGTATGTTCTGTAATCCATAGTCTGGAAGGGAAGGGAAAGAGAAAGAGAGAGAAAGGGAAAGAGATAAAGAACCTGCCATGGTGGTGGGCTAGGGAAGGGGGAGGGAACCGGGGACGTTGGTGGTGGGAGATGGGCACTGGTGGAGGGATGGGTGCTGGAACACTGTATGACCGAAACCCAAATATGAACTTTTTAATTGTATTTCTTTGTAATTGTAAAAAAATAAAAAATAAAAAAAACTTTAAAAAAAAAAGAAAATTGTTCTTACCTTTTCATGTCACTTGTTGATCTTTGTTTTTTTTTTCAGGAAGGGGCTGCACCTGGTAGTGCTCAGGGCTTACAACTGGCTGTGAACTCAGCCGTCATTTCTGGTGGTGCTTTGGGGACCACTTGAAGTGCCAGGGATCAAACCTAAGTTGGCCACCTGCAAGCCAGTGTCTGACCTACTCTGCTCTCTCATCAGCTCCACAGCTTTTTGCTTTTTAACTGTTAACTTAGAACTTAGTTGCTCTGCCTTGATTGCTCATATTGCTCAGTCAGATCAAATAACATTCCAATAAGTTCAGTTCTCATAATATCAAAATACATAGTACCATATCTCACAAAAAATTGCAGCACTTGATAGGTAATAGAAGACTTTGAAGATTAAAATGAGAACTTTGCATTCTTCCTACTATGTTTTATCCTATTCCAAATGGTCCTCCTATGTTAGTGGAAGACCTTCTTATATTGATACACTACTTCTTTACATGAAGTTATTCTACAACTTCACCTGTGTGTAATGTAGGCAAAAGAAATTCAGAGTGGAAATGTGGTAATCTTTCATGTACCCACTTTCAAATCTTTCACTTACCCACTTTCAAACTATGAGTCTCAGGAAGCAGCGAGGATATATCCCCTAAGATATTGACACTTACCTTGAGGGAATCAAGTAAATTTACTTTTAATTAGTGAGGGAACACTAGACTTTTTGATTTTGGGGGCGGGGTGTGAGACACACCCAGCTGTACTCAAGACTTACTCCTCCTGGCTCTGTGAGGGGCTCAGATTGAGGTCAGCTGTATGTACCTGTTTAACTGTCTCTTTGGCCTGAATACAGGACAATTTGAAAAGAGTGTAGTGGGTTTTCCTTGTTGTCCTGAGATAAATGCCATTGAAATTTTACTGAAATGTCATTGACACAGGATGGATATGTCATTCCCAACGTTCTACCTTCTGAAGTCCGACATGCCATCTCATCGGTAAAGAAGGGAACAGCACCAGGCCCAGACAAAGTCAGACCCGAACACCTGAAGAATCTGCCATGGGTACTCATCAATACACTAGCTCGGCTCTTCACACGCTACCTGTCTGAATGCAAGGTGCCCTACCAATGGAAAACCAGCAGGACAGTTCTACTGTTCAAGAAGAGAGACATTCACGACATCGGCAACTATCGCCCCCATCTGTCTGTTGTCCGTCATCTACAAGCTGTTTACACGAGTCATCCTGAACAGGATTAGCAGAACACTAGATGAAGGACAATCATGCGAGCAAGCAGGCTTCTGGAAAAGGATTCAGCACAATCGGCCATATCCACACAGTAACCAAGCTCATCGAGGTTTGTAGGGAGTACAAGATGCCGCTCTGTCTCACGTTCATTGATTTACAGAAAGCCTTTGATTCTGTGGAGACTGAAGCAGTCATCGAAGCCCTAGCCAAACAGGGTATTCAAACCCAATACATCAAGATCCTTCGTGAGCTGTATTACGGATTCACCACCAGGATCTCACCATTCTACAAAGAAGTGATAATTAATGTGAAAAGAGGGGTTCGACAGGGTGATACCATTTCACCAAAACTCTTCAGTGCCACCCTTGAGAACATCATGTGACAATTAGAATGGGAAGGAATGGGAGCGAAGATAGATGGTCGGCAACTACACCACCTCCCGCTTCGCTGATGACATCGTTCTAATAACACCAAACATTAGCCAAGGGGCACAAATGCTGGCTGACTTTGACCGAGAATGTGGAAAGATAAGTCTACAGCTGAATCTAAAGAAAACAATATTCATGAAGAATGAACTAGTTCTTGAGGCCCCATTCACTCTCAATGGAACAAACATCTCTGAATGCAGCAGTTATGTGTACCTAGGTCGAGAAATCAACATGATGAACAACCTAAAACCTGAGCTGCGCAGCAGGAAGAGAGCAGCATGGAATGCCTTCAAAGGCATCGAAGAAATAGCTAAAAGGACAAAAGAACCTCCGGCTCCGGGCACATCTCTTTGACTCCACCATTCTCCCTGCATTAACATACGACTCAGAGACCTGGGCCCTACGACAGCAGGATGAGAATGCTATTCAGGTCTCCCAGAGAGGAATCGAAAGAGCTATGCTTGGAATATCACGCCTCACTCAAGTGAGAGAGAAGCAATCGGAGTTCTGACCTCCGGGTCGCTATTCCAGAATCAGGGACGCTGTCTCGTTTGCCAAGGCATTGAAAATCAGATGGGCTGGACATGTAATGCGATTTGGAAACAACCGCTGAACTAGAGCCATTACCGACTGGATTCCCACGGGATGTCAAAAGATCAGGTGGCCGCCCACCTACAAGATGGTTAGACTTCCTTGTCAAGACCCTGAAGGAACGGTTTGAGGCTCTTCATATTCCTGAATCAACCAGATGCCATTGGGCTACATTGGCACGTGATAGGGTCCAATGGAAATGTTACTGGTGCCTGCTTGAGCAAATCGATGAATAACGGATTCAAGTGATCAAGTGATCAAGTCATTGACATGGATTTTGCACTTTCATGGAAATTATGAGATAAACAGAACTAGTTATTTTCCATTAAAAACAATACAGAAAGAGTTTTATCAAAATTATATAGTTCACAAGGATACTAGGGATGTCTAAACTATTAAAAAAGATTGAAATAGGTAGCAGCTAAGGCCTTGAACTAGAAAAATCTGTTCTAGATTTTTCTAGTCCATATCAAGCTAGAACATACCAACTAGAACATATCAAGCAAAGTTACTTGATCTGGGAGAAAAATGAGGATTTTTCCTATGTTACCTTGATAGAGAGTAGTATGATTAACTACAAAAAATGGAATAGGTTGATAGAATCAGCAATTCTGAACAAAAGGGGTACCATATCCTATTACTAGAATGTTCTCTGATAGTTCTATAAGACTTTACTTACATTTTATAATGAACTTTCTCTAGACTTGCACTCATTTTGGTATAAGGTTTCAGACACAGAGTCTAAACCAATACTAATATTTAGAAAATTCATTTGCCTGTTTGACCATCACTTGATCACTTAAATCGCGTTATTCATTGATTTGCTTTGTGCGGGCACCAGTAACATTTCCATTGGACCCTATCACGTGCCAATGTAGACCAATGGCATCTGGTTGATTCAGGAATATGAAGAGCCTCAAACCGTTCCTTCAGGGTCTTGACAAGGAAGTCTGACCATCTTGTGGGTGGGGGGCCACCTGATCTTTTGATATCCCGTGGGATCCAGTTGGTAACAGCTCCAGTACAGCGGTCATCTCTGTCGGGCGCGCCGCGGGGTCCCCGACAGTGCCGGGAAGCGAGTTCCCCTTCTGCCTCCGAGCCGGGCGAGGAATGGATGAGCACTCAGGGATCCGATGAGGGTTTTAAAAAAGACTTTACTTATCACAGGTTCAGGAATACAAATCAGCAAAAAGGAAAAACCCGATGCTTAGGATTCCAGGCTAGAACCCCAGTCACGTGTAGGCCAAGATGGCGACCACCCCGTGCAAAGGCTTTGGGAAAGGAGGAAGAACACTTCCAAGCAGGGCGACCGCTCACAGCGAGGACAGCCCCCAAAGAAGCGCGGGAGAGTGAAAACCGGCTAGTTTATACCCATGCAACTCAGGCCTTCCTCCCATTGTTATGGAAAGCAGGGAGTGTTAAATGTCCTTAGATAATCCCTCCCTGCACCTCACCTAGGCCCTTTTAGTGTGCTAATGCAGCGGCCCTTAAAGGAGTCCTGCAACAACTCCCCCTGATTAGTTTACTAATAAAAATTGAAAAGGTAAGAAATATTTAGTAATGTACAGAAAATTAAGATAAGAAAAAACAATTCGAATTACAAAATGATAATACATGTTACTTTAGGATCCTAACTTGTTTTTGGACCCAAAGCAAAGTTCAAGATAAAGTGTTTTTTAGCTGTTTGATTATAACGGACTATAGTTTGCACTGTCCATAATTTGTGAGAGTCAATTTGCTATATTTTATGTAAACTTCGGGTGTCTGGAACAAAGTCTGTGGGGCTACTTCTGGAACAGCAATAGCGGTGATCATATGAGTATGAGTCTTTGGAGAGCAGCGATCAGGAACTCGTTGAATTGTCAGGAACACTGGATTGGGTCTCAGGAGCACTGGAACAAGTATCTCGAATTCTGGAACAGGAGTCTTGAGTGCTGGAACAGATGTCCGGAACATCGGTGTGATATCTTGAACTCTGGAACAGGAGTCTTGAGTGCTGGAACAGGTGTCCGGAACATCGGTGTGATATCTTGAACTCTGGAACAGGAGTCTTGAGCGCTGGAGCAGGTGTCTGGAACATCGGTGTGGGCGTCTTGCAGGGGCTTCTTCAGCAAGGGAACATTGGCACCGGTAACTGTACCTGTAGCTTAGGCGAGACAAAAAACACTTTTTCGAGGTTAATCACAAGTAGGGATTTTAAGGCCTTGTAGGGATCCAAGTTTGGGATGGAGAGAAGAATATAAAAGAAGCTCCAACATGGGTGGAGCAGGGAAATAAGTATGAGAATTGATGATTTTAAAATTGATAAATCTAGTGGATCAGCAGTGGAGTTGATGAATGTAATAGAGGTTTGTAGTGGTCAGGGAAATTGAGGAGGTAGTAGTTGAGACATAACATAGACACAACATTAATCACAAACATAATGGTGGCCACCACATGCACACTACGCACACATACATTTGATCGATCAATATCTTACAGCTGTATATGTGACCCATTTAGGGTGATAAATGGTAACGAGTCAAGCGCTTCATAAATATAAAGCCGGCAAATGATGGTGAGAAAGTGTCTTTTCCTGTGAATAGAGCATTGGGAAAAAATTAGTTTTGCAAATTATTAAATTTTTAGCGAGCACTGTTTTAGGAGTCTCGGAGTATTGAGCACTGTAGCGCAGGTTTACTGGATTTGAATATCTCATCCTGTGAACAGAATCATTAGAAAAACAATTTTTTATTGATTTAGCAAACATTTTTTGTAATGAGCACTGTGATCAGAGTCCACCCATTTTTCCACCCTTTTTTTTTTCTGTAAGAAAGAAAATATTTAGGCTGTAAGGCAAGATATTAGACATGAACCATGATTACAGACTGCAAAACAAGATCATTATTAAAAGGAACCAATCCAGGAAGTTTAAACAGCAACTTGCAATTTAAAAATTTAAGACTTTATATTGAAAGAATTAGTTGTTTTTTGATTCTTGGAGAATTCTAGTCTTAACAAGTCGCAGAGGGACCCAGAGTTTCTTGGCAGGGTTATTGTCTGTAGAAATGAAAGCATAGCCTCTTCCCGAATGAGGAGGTGACCTGCAATCCATTTATCATCAATTTTCACCCAGATAGGTGAATTGACTGTTTTTTGAGTTTGCATATCTTCTTGAAAGTGACGTTCAGCCGCGGTATAGGGATCTCCTTGAGGTATATTTAAGAAGTTTAAGGTGAATAATGTTAAAGATAAAAGAATCCATTGGAGGCATGCTTGTTTTTCGTTGCTTTAATAGTTGAGTTTTAAGTGTTCTGTGGGCACGTTCAACTATTCCTTGTCCTTGTGGATTATATGGAATTCCTGTAATATGTTTGATCTGCCATTCCTCGCAAAAGGATTTGAAGGTTTTGCTGGTGTAAAGCAGGACCATTATCTGTTTTTATGGTATGGGGAATACCCATGACGGAGAAGCACTGGAGTAAAAATGAACAAACAGATTTAGCTCTTTCAGACGTCATAGGAACAGCCCATATGAACCGGGAATATGTATCGATGACCACATGAAGGAAAGGTTTGTTGGGAAATAAGTTAGTATGAGTTATATCCATCTGCCACAATTGGTTTGTCTGTAAACCTCGAGGATTTGCTCCTGCTACATGAGATGTACAATGTAAAGGAGCACAGACAGGACAGTTGCGGACAATTTGTCTAGCTTGTCTCCATGGGATGCCATGGTGTACATGAAGGCGGCGGGCATTTGTATGTAGAGTCTGGTGCTCTTCCTCAGCTGATTTAAATAGTGGTGCTGCCAAGAGATCTGCTGCTTCGCTTCCCCGAACCATTGGCCCGGGAGTTGGCTGTGAGAACGGATGTGGGGAGATGTATATAGGGAATGTTCTATTTCGGAGGAGATCTTGTAGTTTATGGAGCAGCTCCTGAATTATAGGATTATGGGCATTTAAAGAAGCAGTGACAATTCCAGGAAATAAACCAACTACACATGCAGAATCACTCACCACATTACATGGGCCAAAATGTATCAGGGTGGCGAAGTTCCACTTGTTGGGCAGATTTATAATTTGTATGCACAGTAGTGGTCAACGAAGGACCTGTAAATTCCACCCCTTCCTGATGAGGAGCCATCAATATAATACACTGGAGCATCAGGAATGGGAGAGGAGCGGACAATGGTGGAAATTATAAAAGGTGTCCTTTTCAGAAATTCCCAGGTTTTTCCAGCTGGGTAATGATAAGATATTTCTCCTGAAAAAATCTGCTAAAGCTCTCTGAAGGATTTCACTGAGTGGTAAAAACAGCTTCAATTTCTTTTTTAGGGTCAGGTAGTACAATTACATGGGGATCATGTCCAAGTAATACTTGGGTTCTTGATCTTCCCCTTAATTATAAGGTTAGCTATCATCTCAAGGTAAGGTGTAGCAGTACGATTCTGCTTGTTATGTAAGTAAACCCATTCTAACGGTCCAGATAATTGGGCTATAGCAGCAGTTGGAGACTTCGGGAGTGTTGAAGACCAAGAACCATACCCTTTTCTCCGGGGATTAAATCTGGAGAGGTAAGATTTTTGAAGCCGATTCATGAAAAAATCTAATTTCTTCTGAGCTTTAGGAGTTAGCTGCCTTGGGCTATTTAAAGCAGGATCACCTTCAAGGGTGTGGAACAGGTTACTGAGCTCACAGTTAGGAATACCCAAGGGGGGCGCACCCAGTTGATATCCCCCAGCAGTTTTTGAAAATCATTCAAGGTTTTGAGCCTTTTCTGACTAATGGAGATCTTTTGAGGGACGTACTGTAGTGTGGTTAAGAGCATAGCCCAAATATTCATATGGAGGCTGCATCTGGATTTTCTCGGAGCTACTTGTAAGCCAGCCTCTGGTAAAACTGTCATTACATCATTATATAAATTTTGGAGATCTCTGGAATTATCACAAGCTAGCAGGATATCATCCATGTAGTGGATGATGTATGCACCAGGAAATTTAGCACGAATGGGTCGCAAAAACCTCATCAACAAAGTGTTGACACATCGTAGGTGAATTAGTCATTCCTTAGGGGCAATACTGTCCACTGAAACCTACGTAAAGGACCTTTATGATTAATGGAAGGGACTGAAAATGCAAACCTTTTCCGATCATCTGGGTGGATAGGTATGCTGTAAAAGCAGTCTTTTAAATCTATGATAATTAGCGGCCAATCCTTAGGAATAGCTGCTGGAGGGGGAGCCCAGGTTGTAGGGCTCCCATGTGGGGACCATAGTAGAATTTACATTCCTTAAGTCAATC
>JAJIBD010000483.1:0-88680 GCA_021461705.1 Cryptotis parvus
ATCAGGAAGCCTTGTCAGTGGATGGAATCCATCGCAAGTGTGTGTGAGTCAGATGTTAGGTAAGACGGAGAAACAGTGTACTATTAATTGTTGGAAATGATAATACTAACCTGGAGCTGATCATTGAATATAGGCAAAGGGATATATGCTAAACTTTAAATGTATTGCAAGCCACAATATGTAAGACAAGGAAGAGAGAGAGAAAGAGAGAGAGAGACAGAAAGGGAGAAACAGAGAGAGAGAGAGAGAGAGAGAGAGAGAGAGAGGATGCAAAAGTGCCTGCCATAGAAGCATGCAAGGGCAGGGTGAGGAAATAAAGGGATATTGGTGATGGGGAAAGGGCAAGGTGAAGGGATCTGTGCTGTAACACTGTATGACTGAAACCCAAACATGAACATCTTTGTAATTGTGTATATCTCATGGTTGTATAATAAAAAGTTTTAAAAAATAAATAAAAAATAAAAGCATTGCATTTAGAGTTATCTTTAAAAAACAGCTGAAGTTGATCTCAGGTAGAGTCTCTGGGATGCGTGGCTGGCCGGGCGGGCGCCTGGGGCTGTGGTAGAGCCCCAGGTCTCGGCAGAAGGTGGAACTACAACCCCCCAGAAGTCCGAGAGCAGAACCCGAGAGTAAACCGTCATTTTGAACTCTCACCCGGCCTGTCTGCATCTCAGGTAGAGTCTCTGGGGTGTGCGGCTGGCCGGGGCGGGCGGCCTCTTATTATTACTAAAACTAGGAAATTCAACACCAAGGGTAGATAATACCCTCAAGAAAAAGAAACAGTACACTAGAGGAATCTATCCCTGAACACCGCCAACACCATGGGGAAAACAACGCAGATCCCCAGCTCGAAGAACAGATGAAGGAATTGACCGTGAAGAATCAAAAAAAGAATACAGATATGCATGATCACTCTGACAATGAAATTAGAGAGGAAATTGGTAGGATGTTTAAGGAGCTCAACGAAAAAAAATTGAGCAGATGTCCAATAAAATACAGGAGAACATAAACGAAGCAGTTGAAAGGGCAGTCAATAAACTACGGGAGGAAATGAGAGCAGAAATGAGAACCATGCAAAGAGAAATATTATCACTTAAAAACTCAGTAGATGAAATGAAAAACACAATCGGGGCTCTCAACAGTAGGATGACAGCAGCGGAAGAGAGAATCAGTGAGACTGAAGATGAGCTGCAGAAAGCACTCAGAGAACTACATAAGATGGAAAAAGATCGGAAAATGGATCAGCAACGGAACAGAGAACAATGGGATGAAGCCAGGCGGAACAACATAAGAATCATCGGAGTCCCCAGAGGGACAGGAAAGTAACCCCAAGGAAATTAAAACAGTTAAAAACATCCTGGCTGAAAAGTTCCCCGAGTTAAAGGATGAAGGCATCCAGATCCAAGAAGCCCGACGCGTACCAGCAAGAAGAGACCCCAATAGAAAGACCCCAAGACACATCCTAGTCAAAGTAATGGATGCCATAGACAGAGACAGAATTCTTCAGGCAGCAAGATCAAAGAAGGGAAATTGTGTACAAAGGAGCATCCATTCGACTTTCAGCAGACTTCTCAGAAGACACCCTCCAAGCCGAAGGCAGTGGTGGGATATAGTAAAAAAACTTAATGAAATGAACACCTCAGCAAGAATTCTTTATCCAGCTAAACTCTCACTCAGATTTGAAGGACAGATATACAACTTCTTGGATAAACAGCTTAGGAACTTTGTAAAATCAAAACCAACCTTAAAAGAAGGACTGAATGATCTACTTTAAGACGGGACATAACCCAAAAGAACAACCAACCTATACAGAGAGATGGCACAAAATCCCATGACAATAATATCTCTCAATGTCAATGGTCTAAATGCACCAGTTAAGAGACACAGAGTGGCAAAATGGATCCCAAAATTGAATCCGACATTCTGCTGCCTTCAAGAAACACACCTGAACAATCGGAGCAAAGACAGGCTCAAAATAAAAGGCTGGAAAACAATCCTTCACTCAAACAACCCATCCAAAAAGGCTGGGGTAGCCATACTGGTGTCTGACAACATAGACTTCCAGGCTGAAGAAGGTCAGAAGGGACAGTGAAGGTCACTTGTTAATAGTCAAGGGATGCATATATCAGGAAGAAATCACGCTATTAAACATATATGCACCCAACGAGGGGCCAGCAAAATACCTAAAACAACTACTAATAGACTTCAAAGAAGACATTGACAGCAACACAATTGTAGTTGGAGACTTCAACACTGCTCTATCAACCCTGGATAGATCAACAAGATTGAAACTTACCAAGGAAATACTGGCCCTAAAAGAGGAGAGATGGAAGAAAGAGGGCTGGTAGACATATACAGGACATTTCATCCCCCAAAAAGCTGAATACACTTTCTTCTCCAGTGCACATGGAACATACTCAAAAATAGATCACATGCTGAGCCATAAATCATACCTCCATAAAATCAAGAAGATAGAAATTGTGCCAACTATTTTTTCAGACCATGAGGCACTGAAAATAGAAGTTAATTGTACACAAAAACGGAGACCAATACCAAAGTACCTGGAAACTAAACAGCTCACTGCTGAACAACCAGCAAGTCATAAAAGAAATCAAAGAGGAAATCCAAAGATTCCTTGAAACAAATGAGACTGAAGACACGAATTACCAGAACTTGTGGGATACAGCAAAAGCAGTGTTAAGAGGCAAGTTCATAGCTCTTCAGGCATTCATCAGAAAAGAAAAAAAGGCCATCATAAACAGTCTGACTTCACAACTTAAGATCTTAGAGAGTGATCAACAAAAGGAGCCCAACCCAAGCAGAAAGAAAGAAATAATAAAACTTAGAGCAGAAATCAATGAGATGGAATGTCAAAAAACAATCCAGAAGATCAACGAAACCAAAAGCTGGTTCTTTGAAAAATAAACAAGATTGACAAACCACTTGCAAGACTTGTAAGAAAAGGAAAAGAGAGAACCCAAATAAATAGAATCAGAAATGAAAACGGAGACATCACAACTGAAAACACAGAAATTCAAAAGATCATCAGAGATTACTATGAGAGCCTGTATGCCACGAAACAAGAGAACCTAGAAGAAATGGACAAATTCCTGAATTCCTATAGCTTCCCAAGTCTGCAACAAGAAGATTTGGAATACCTCAACAAACCTATCTCCATCGAGGAAATAGAATCGGTAATCAAAAGTCTCCCCAAACACAAAAAGCCCAGGCCCAGATGGATTCACCAGTGAATTCTACAAAACCTTTAAAGAGGACCTACTCTCAATTCTTTTTAAGCTCTTCCAGCAAATTGAAGAAACAGAAATACTCCCAAATAGCTTTTACGAGGCACATATCACCCTGATACCCAAAGCAGACAAAGATGTCACAAAAAAGGAAAACTACAGACCAATCTCCTGATGAATACAGATGCTAAGATCTTCAACAAAATACTAGCAAATAGAATCCAAAGAGTCATCAAAAAGATTGTACACCATGACCAAGTGGGATTCATCCCGGGAATGCAAGGATGGTTCAACATCCGCAAGTCAATCAACATAATACATCATATCAACAAAAAGAAAAATAAAAACCATATGAGCATATCAATAGATGCAGAGAAGGCATTTGACAAGATTCAACACCCGTTCATGATGAAAGCTCTCCGTAAAATGGGGATTGAAGGAACCTTCCTCAAGATAATCCAGGCCATCTACTACAAGCCCACAGCGAGCATCATTCTCAATGGGGAAAAACTGAAAGCCTTCCCCTTAAGATCAGGGAAAAGACAAGGCTGCCCACTCTCACCACTTCTATTCAATATAGTACTGGAAGTACTTGCCATAGCAATCAGGGAAGAAAAAAGACATTAAGGGCATCCAGATAGGAAGGGAAGAAGCCAAGTTATCACTATTTGCAGATGACATGATATTATACCTGGAAAACCCAAAACTCTCTACCAAGAGGCTCCTAGAAATAATACATTCTTATAGTAGAGTAGCAGGGTACAAAATCAATACCCAAAAAGTCAATGGCCTTCCTATATGCAAACAGCGAAAGAGAAGAAAGGGACATTAAAGAAACTATCCCATTCACAATTGCACCGCAGAAAATCAAATACCTAGGAATCAGTTTGACAAAGAATGTAAAGGATCTCTACAAAGAAAACTACAAAACGTTACTTCAGGAAATAAAAGAAGACCTGAGGAAATGGAGACACATTCCCTGCTCATGGATTGGAAGGATTAACATTATCAAAATGGTAATACTCCCTAGAGCTTTATACAGATTCAATGCGGTCCCTATAAAGATACCCATGATGTTCTTCAAAGAAATTGAACAAACACTCCTGAAATTTGTATGGAATAATAAAACCCCACGAATAGCTAAAGCAATCCTTGGGAAAAAGAAGATGGGAGGTATCACTTTCCCCAACCTCAAGCTCTACTACAGAGCAGTTGTAATTAAGACAGTGTGGTATTGGTATAGAGACAGACCCGTAGACCTATGGAATAGAACTGAGTATCCTGAAACGCACTCACAAATATACAACCACTTAATCTTCGATAAAGGAGCAAAAAACATTAAGTGGAGCAAAAGAAAGCCTCTTCAACAAATGGTGCTGGGAAAACTGGGCAGCTACATGTAAAAAAAATGAACTTAGACCTCCTTCTAACGCCATGCACAAAAGTCAGATCAAAATGGATTCTAGATCTCGATATCAGACATGAATCTATAAGGTACATCGAAGAAAACATAGGAGAAACGCTCTACGACATCGAAACGAAAAGTATCTTTAAAGACGACACACCACTGACCAAGCAAATGGAAGCAATGATAAACAAATGGGATTATATAAAATTGAAAAGCTTCTGCACCCTCAAAAGAAACGGTGACCAAGATACAAAGACAATCCACAGAGTGGGAAAGGATATTCACCCAATACCCATCTGACAAGGGGTTAATATCCAGGATATATCAGGCACTGGTAGCACCCCACAAGAAGAAAACAGCCAACCCCATCAAAAAATGGGGAGAAGAAATGAACAGAAGCTTCCAAAAAGAAGAAATTCGAATGGCCAAAAGGCATATGAAAAAGTGCTCTTCATCTTTAATCATCAGGGAGATGCAAATCAAAACAACAATGAGGTACCATCTCACCCCACAGAGACTGGCACACATCCAAAACAGCAAGAACAACCGGTGCTGGCGTGGATGTGGGGAAAAAGGGACTCTCATCCACTGCTGGTGGGAGTGCCGACTGGTCCAGCCCTTTTGGAAAACAATATGGGCATTCCTCCGAAAGCTAGATATTGAGCTCCCATTTGATCCAGCAATAGCACTCCTGGGAATATACCCTAGAGACCGAAAAACACATAGCAGAAACACTATCTGTACTTCTTTATTCATCTCTGCGCTATTCACTATAGCTAGAATCTGGAAACAACCTAAATGCCCGAGAACAGAGGACTGGCTAAAGAAACTGTGGTTCATCTACACTATGGAATACTATGCGGCTGTCAGAAAGGATGAAATTATGAAATTTACCTGCAAATGGATGGACATGGAGTCTATCATGCTGAGTGAAATTAGTCAGAAGGAAAAGGACAGATATAGAATGACTGCATTCATTAATAGGATATAGATACCAGTGTTTTACTAAATATGGGAAATGGTAATGGCAGATTAAAACTCACCACTGAATATACACAAAGAGACTTAAGTGATAAACTCTAAATATCTGCAGGGCTAGCCACAATGTGTAAAATAAGAGGGAGAGAGATGCAGAGACAGAGAGAGAGAGAGAGAGAGAAAGAGAGGAAACTGGGGTACCTGCTATTAAGGCGGGTGGGGGGGTGGGAGGGGAGGGTACATTGGTGGTGGAAATGGGGCACTGGTGGAGGGATGGGTGCTGGAATACTGTATTACCAAGAACCAATTATGAACACCTTTGTAATTGTATGTTTCACGGTGGTATAATAAAAAAATTTAAAAAAAATGGGGCCAAATATATGCAAGACAGGAGCTTTAACTCACAAAAAAAAAAAAACAACTGGAAGTTTTCTGTGTTTCATTTCTGAGATGTTGACAGATTGTTGAATATTTCTGAATCTTGCAATAGAAGAGGAAATATGCATGATTAACAAAAACAAGGATTTTGGTGTGCCTTGTTTTGTATTATTCAGTAAGAAATACAATAGAGGGATTTTCAATAACTATGCGTGTGACACAACATCCCATGAATATCAGTAAGATTTTCTCCAGTATCCCTTTTGTACTTAGTTAATCATTAAGATAAAGATGAATCAGCTAGAGCAATGCCAATACCATGAATCTTACTAATTTCAACCTAATTTTAATTTATGTTGCCATTTATGATTATCTAGGTTACCACTTATGATAAATACAGCTTAATCATGGAAAGTTATCAATGATAAATTTATAGACTAGAAGCACATGGTATTTAACTGAGAAATGTTTCTGTAGCAAATTGTTTACGATCATTTATACACATTTAAAACATATCCTTAAAGTTATCATAGGTCACAGAAATGAAAACCTACCAAATAGCATTTAAGTCATATTTTCAAAATCACTTAAAACAGTATAACTGATATATATGCCTCTGGTAAGAATACAAGTGTTTTCCTTAATATTTTTTCCTGGTATTTTATATAGTGGTCATAAAAGTAAATACATTTAATTGTGAGTCATTTCTGTGATTTAATAGGTCACTTCATATTTATTATGTTATATTATTCATTATGTTATATTGACTTTAATAAATGTGTTTAATATAAAATAATTTCACAATAAAAGTATAATATAATGAGATAAATATTATATGTCAAATAAACAATGCTCATATTATAGTTGTGTTATTGACAAAAGTTATGCTCAAAATAGCTTTTCTTTATTTTACTTTCACTTTTCACCTTTTTTACTTACTTAAAAATAAGTAAAACAAGAACATTAAATGGCAATTTATTAGTTAAATCATGAATTAAAAAATATCCTCTATATCAGTGAGCTATAAAGTGTAGAAAGTGAAAATTGGGCCTGTGTACCCTTAATGAAATATTTACTATCCAGAGAAAAATTGTCTATGGAAAATAATTTGGCTATAGTGAACTTAATAAATCTAATATTAAAATGTTTTTAAATATTGTATGTCATCTCCCGCAATAATAATGAACTCATTTTTATGAACTTTTCCTTTAAAGTGATGGTGACACAAATTTACAATCAGAAAAAATGTTATGAAACAATCTGTAATACTACATGATACTGTTCACTAATATATATTATATAGAATACTATACTATAGTTTACTATATATAGCTAATATGTTTTATTATTTATAAGCAAATTAAATATATTTAATGTTATTATTAAAAAACAAGATGTATAAATACAAAAATGTTTTGGATATGTTTTACTTATGGATGACATTTATTATTTCTTTATGACTTGGGGACTCACCAAAAGTGCTCAGGGCTTATTACTGACTGTGCTTAGGATCATTCCTGATGTTACTTAAGTGACCATATGCAGTGCAAAGAATTGAACTACAACTGAATTGAAGGTAATCTTCTTAATCTGTATATATATCATCTCTCTGACCTGTGATTTATTATTTAAATGAACAGAATAAACTAAATTTCAAGAAGCTCAATCCAACAAGTACTGATGTCTTTATAGGTAAAGAAGAGTCTATGAGCTATATATTTATAAAAACAAAATGGTATCGGGTAAAATGGGAGTTAATTTCTAGTATTTAGATGTTATTATTTGCCAGCCGCACCCCACGACCCCTCCCCCCCCGTTTCTCATGTTTGCATTCCATTAGTCTTGCCCCTTGTTCATCTCCCCCTTTTTCTCTAACTCTCCCCAAACCTGATATTCTTCTACTGCTTTTATCTAACTGTTTCTTTGGGTCAGCTTTTTAGTTTCATGTAGTCCCATATATTTATCTTTTCTTCTTTGCTTTTTAGATGTTTCATCTTTACGCCCCATCCCTCCCCCCCCCGCCCTCCTCCAGTCTACACCCCTCCCTCCCCCAGACAGAACGATACATAAGCACCCCTCTAAACCAGGACCCCCGCACACTGCATTTTCCTTACCTAGCCTCTGACTCCCACGGTGAAATCCACCTTGACGCCTCCGATTTCACTTGACCTTGATATTGGATCAATACCTGTATGCGAAGCATGTAACTGTCTCTCTCCTCTGGCTAATTGCTCAACATACTTCTCCATGTCCGCTTTCCCGCAGTTTCCTGTTAGTGTACCAAAGCTTTTATCCAGTCATCTATTCGCCTCGGTGCTCGATTCTGGCTATTGTGAATAAGCGCATGAACAAAAAGGAGGGCACTGGTGGCGGGGTGCTGCTACACTGTAGACCAACCCAAATATACTTTAATTGTATATCTTTGTAATTTATAAAAAATTTTAAATGTTGTTAATTTTATTTTTTAAAGTACCATACATTTTAACTTATTAAGTTGAAAATTGATCCCACTTGGACTTAATGGATCAATAGGTTGGAACACATGATTTATATATAGGAGGTTTGGATTTGATCTCTGACATTGCGTGGACCCCTGAGCAAGTTGCCCGTGAGTTGGTGTATCCCAACCTTTTAGTTTTGGGCACACATGGCTTTTGTCAGGGGACTATATGTGGTGCAGTTCATCAAACCCAATCTAGTCACATGCCAGTCAAGCACTGTACCTTTGCACTTTCTCTCCAACCTCTGACAATAATTATTGTTTATTATTCATAACTTTTTAATGTTACAGCTCCAAATTTCCCATATACATTTTTATAGTACTCACGAAGTTGTAACTGGAGTAGGTAAATTATGACAGTTTCATTTTATTGAGTTATAACTAATTATATAAATAATTAATCCGTAACATCTCTAGAGTAGTGTGCAAGCATTTCACCTCAGTTAATTACATAAATTAAGATAGTAAACATTATACTACAGAAATATAAACATTGCAAGATGAGTTAGTCAGATGGAAGTGACTTTCATTAAGGTTGTAATTAATCTGTGAGGAGCTGCTCTAAAGTGTGTAAGCAAGAAATGAGACACTAAATGGAAATACAAACTGTTTAATATCCATATTGAGTTTGTGAATTCATACAAAATAAAGCACTATTATTTGGAAATATCAACCTCATTTTATATAAAAAATTATATGAGTTCAGGTACTTAAATAGTAATTAATCAAAATGTAAATCCTTATTGAAACCTAAGTTAATTCAATGCTAAAATACATCTTTTATGTTTCTCACACTGTAATATATATACAATAATACCAATTGTGCTCATCACACTTCAAATATTTTGTTTGTGAAAAAGAATTTTGACAATGTTTAGTAAGAAGAAGAAATGATATCCCAGCACTGATAATGTACTGGAAAACTGAAAAATATGCTGGAATGATCTTGAAATGTGTAAACAAAAATATAAAATAATAAGTGTAGAATATTTTGTTATTTTTTTTTCTGGTCAGGAGAGAAATATGGTGACTCACCTACTAAATGTAACAACATTGTTAAGAAATAAGTTTCACAAAACAATTCTAGTTTGTAGGGAGATAGCTAAGCTAATGGCCAGTAGGACAGATGTGGCTCATAAAACTTAAGCTCATATTTATTGCTTTTTTGAAAATAATAGCTTCTAGTTTTATAGAAGATACAATGTTAAGAAAACTTGAAAGCATTGCTGTAAGATAAAGCTTGGAAACCTTTTGTAAGCTGGTGTAAAACAGGGTTACAGAACATATCTTGTGTATTCCCCTTAGTAAAATGTCTTTAACAAATATTAAGAAGATATAACGGTATGGCAAATTTCCCTTTGGAATTAAGAGCTGATCTCTTCAAGCATTTTTATTCTCTTTTAGTTTTTGGAAAACCTACCATTCTAAAATCTTAAAAAATATATTAAATAGTCCGCCTAAGTACTTGCAGAAACTTCTACAAGGTGTGATTCAGAATAAGAAATGAATTTATACAACCTGGAATTTGCCCTATGTATACTTAATTTCATTGGGCATGTGGAAAGATGCTATCCAAATTTCATTAGCTATTCAATTTAGAAGGATGACGGCTTCATTCAGCTCTTTTGGTGTGTGAGCAGAGGAGTCAGGGGAGTAAAATGAGCATCAGATAATAAATCTGAAGAGATAATAAATCTGAATCCCAATATTACCTCTGAAGCACAAATTATAGAGAGTACCCAACAGCATGATGCCTTTGCATGTTAGGCACAGAAAATGAACCTATTAAAGAACAAATGAAATTCAACCATATTAGTTCAGACTATCATATTTTACACAGGGAAATTTATAGCAAAATGTAAAAGATTACTGTGGTGCATTTGTATTTCACTGATTCTCTCATTGCTGAATTTCCAAATTGACCAAATTCAATCAAAAAAGTAGCCATTCCTACTTTTTTTCTTCCTTAGACAATATTAGACTTTCTCAACAAATTACTTAATAAGCAAAAAGTAGAGAAGAAAGAAATAAACTGTAAAATTAGGCATTTTAAACAAAGGAATATTAAAAATTGATATTTAAAACAAACGAATTAAAATCAGGTATTTAAAACAAAGAATCTGAACTATGGGAGGGTAATTGACTTCATTCTATATAATAGAAGTTTTGAGAAAGCAGCTAATTGTTCTTGAAAATGTGATTGAAAATGTCAGAATATTACGTAACAAAATTATACATAATGAAGCAGAATGCTGAAATTAAACTCTGCAGGGATAATGATTAACACCAAATTTTTATGTCCAAAAGGGCTTAATGAACAATAATACACTGATTTCCAAAGCAGTAACATATACATCAATTAAGGTCTTGAAATTTCTTGACAAATCTTTGCATCAGTGAGGATGATAGATGGTAAATTGATTAAAACAATCTAGAGTTCACTAGGAGAACTGAATATAGATGCTGTCCTGAAAAGGAGTTCTGTATCATGGAATCAGAGTGCTTTTATTATGAGAAAGAAAGGTTATGCTAAGGCTACACAAAAACTGGTGATATTTTATGTTAAGTCACTACCGACATTTGCTTCTAGTTGCAAAACTGTATTATCCCCAAGTCACAAGACAGTATTTAATTTTATTCTTTTTTAGCCCAAAGGTTTGCAGATATTTGAATTTGGATGTTTCCTAATGAACAACCTTTTATAAAAATGGCAAACAATAGAAATTGGTTTTTATGTGACTAATTTTCTTGTCAGTTTTAGTTCTAGTGAGTAAATATAAAAAAAAACTTTAAAAAATACAGAAAACCTGGGGCTGGAGCAATAACACAGCGAGTGTGGTGTTTGCATGTAGTTAACCCAGCTTCAATCCCCAGCATCCCATATGGTCCCCCAAGCACCACCAGGAGTAATTCCTGAGTGCAGAGCCAGGAGTAACCCCTGAACATTGCTGGGTGTGACCCAAAAAAGCAAAAAAAAAAAAAAAAATACAGAAAAACTAAATTTGCATTAAATATCTGGGAAACTTGACTTTCAGGGAAAGTACAACAAAATTACTTACAATGAAATTGGAGGGAATGGCAGTTCAGATCACACCCTGTGGTGCTCAGGGCTTACTCCTAATTCAGTGCTCAGGGATCACTTCAAGAAGTGCTCATTGATTACCCTGTACATGTGTTGGGGTTTTGTGTGATCCCTAATAGATATTAGTGTTTGATGGATTCCCTGGCTACCTTTCGGGCTGACAACTGTTCCCTTGTTTGATGGACAAAGGAACAAGACCACAGGCTCTTGAAGTGTCAAGCTCTCTCCTTTTAATCTGCCCTCACTCACTCACCCCCTCTCAAGTCAGGTCTGCTAGTTATATACTTGACAAAAGGTTGGGGGATGGAAGTTACAAAAGGTGATGGATTTTGATCTTGAAACAATGAGGAGTAAAAGGCATCTCCTTCCTGGGCAAACAATCATGGGACTGCCCCCAGATTTGAGATCCTGATCTGGGACTATAGGCCTGCCCAGGACAAAGGCAGAATGGGAGCATTTTGTTTTTATTGCATAGTGAAACCTTGCTAGCTTAGTGAAAGAGAGAGCAGCTACCCACTCCTCAACCAGAGAAGGCCTACTCATGGAAAGTTACCAATTTAGGGCCTAAGTGACCTTTTCATCCTGAAGTAACCTTTTCATCCTGCTATCTACAAAAGGCCCAGAACAAATTCCTGTTAGAGGTTATGAGACCCCCACCCAGAACCTACTATCTGGCCTGAATTGCCTGAATTGCATTCCTGCACATACGCATAGCCGTTGCTGACCTACAATCCCACACGTGTGTCTAGCCGCACCAAATATAGAAAGAAGTATTGAGTGTGACCCGATTGGTAGTAGATGGTAACTTGTTACAAAGTGATTGGCTGCCTGCGCACAGACCTTGATGTAATATTTTAAATCTATTGGATGTTTATGCTTGGGCTTTTCTGTAGCAGGAAATTACCTCTTAAAAGATCCTACCTGGAAGGGCTCAGAGGCTCTTAGCCACTGACTGCTTGTGGTCATGCTATGAGCCCGGTATACTAGAATAAACCCTTGTTTTTGCATAGGACCAGTCTCTCAGAGTTTTCCTGATAGGTGGGGCGTTTGAAGGCTCCCAGTCAGTCACCCCATCAGGTGGCCAACCCTTTCACTTAGGAGCTTTGCAGTTTAATTTACTTACAGTTTAAGCTATTTACATGTTCTTAAGCCAGGGTTTATGCTAAGTTCAAGTGTCAAGGTTGAGCTGTGTGTCCCAGCTCTACTACATTACATTTCCCCATCAGATTTTCTATGTCTTACAAATAAATCATCATTGTATTTAATTTTTCTGTTTTAATTCAGTCAGTATATCTTCCAGTTTAACCAGGTTTCAGCAAATAGCATGATCTAATTGTTGCACTGGTATATTCCATTGTGTAATATACCAAAAATTCATAATCTGTCTATGGACATCTAGGATGATTCCATATTTTAATCATTGAACTAAATACAAGTAATTAATAATGGTGTGCATACTTTCCTTAGGTTGAATGTTATTTAAGTTATGCTGGTAGATGTCCCATAATGGAACTACTGAGTCAATGGGAGCTCAATTTTAAGACGATTGAGCTCAATTCTATATGACATTCATCTGTCTTCCTCTGATAAGTGTCTATAACTCTGCACTTCTTAAAGCATCATAGCAAAAATATGCTTATTTTAAAAAAGAAAACTATAAAGCAAACAAAACTTATCAGCATTAAATAAAACAATTTAATGATAATTCCATGATAATTAAATAATTTCAACAATTTTAATAAGCAAGTTGATATTACTGCATATGTGAAAAGCATAAAACTAATTATAATTTAAGCTCTAGTTGATATGTTAATAAAATGCATTTGATTTTTGGTTCTATAAAATATATAATGTATAGGGCTAAGACATAGTACATGGGTAAAGGCCATTTCCTTACAAGCTAAACTGGGTTTCATCCCTGGTCACACCTATATTTCCCAAACATAACCAAGAGTGATTCCTGAGTACAGAACAAGAAATAAGTCCTGAGCACATCTTGGTGTAGTCTTCTAAATTATAGATAGTATATATAACAATGCATGGCCACTTAATATTCAATTTTGAACATTCTCATATATAATTTATCTTAAATTTTGCTCAGTACCAGGTCAAATTATCTTCCACTGGAATTAAATTTATCACTGACCTAAACTATATCTGTGTTAACCAGATGAGTAAGAAATCAATATTTCTAATGATATTTTACTACCACCATAGTATAATCACATTATTACTATTATTATAAGTACTAATATTACTTTATCATTTATTGTTTTGCTGCTAGTATTGTTATAATTATAATACCATTACAATTAATAGTCTTCTTCAAATATAAACTAGCATATGACTATGACCTGCTTTTTTGTTTTTTTTGGGGTCACCCGATCAGGGGTACCCTGTCTGCACTCAGGATCACTCCTGGTGGTGGGACCATATGGGATGCCGGGATCGAACCCTGGCCAGCATGGGCCGCCGAGTGCAAGGCAACGCCCACCTGCTGGGCTATCCCCCCTGTGACCTGCTTTTATCCAACTATAACTATTGGTATAAAAACATTTGGTATGTTTCAATAAAAGTAACACTGAAGCCTAAAATTGCATTTGGCAAAAATTATTACAATGAAAGGTCCTATTATTTCCTTAGTTGCAACCACTTTTGATCTCTTTGTCCTTGGACAGTTTTCAAGGCTGTTATTTCAGGAGCTGCCAATCAATGTAGGTTCATGAATTTTTATTATAATGATAAAATTTACAAAATTCTATTGACTCTGAAACTAGAATTAATCCATTCAATGAATTCTCAATAAATACTTGCTGATCGACTGACTGGAACATTTGAAAATGTTGCAATAACTGATAAGTAACTTTTAATGTGTTTGAAAAAGCAGCTTCTCACTAAGTGGAATATGAATTTTCATTTTGTCAATATAAATTGATTCTAAAATTCAATTCTGTTTGGAAATTTTTGCCTAATGTTTTCTATTGAAATTTTGATATACAGTAATTCTTTTCATTAGATCTTCAACAATCTAATGAAATATTAAACAATCACTCTGTAGAAAATTACTTATTAAAAAGGTCAAATTTTACAGTGATATTTTGAGTTTGTATATCTTGATTTTTGTGAGCCATACCATGAGGCACCCAGGACTAACTCCTGTTGGCAGACCATATTTTATGTGGGTATTTGAACCTGGGTCTATTGTGTGCAAAGCTAACAACTTTTACCCTGTAATAGCTCTTTGGCATGAAAATTTACAATGTTAAATGCCATTGTTTTCACTTTCAAAAGCACTCCAAATAATGTTCCAAATTAGTCAAAATACTAACTTTTTTATTTAATTGTGTCTCAGTTCACTTTTTATCATCTTTATCATCAGAATCAGTTAATTACTTAGCTACATAATTTCCTCTGCCCCTCAAGGTGTTGCAGGTGTGGCTGCATTGCCCAGCTGCATTAGCAGGTGGCAGACAGGAGACAGGCTTGTTCACAGCCAGAACTCTGCCCCATGGGCCCCTGGATGTTTAATGTTCTGACACAGAAAAAGACTGGGCCCCCTGGGATGAACCCAGAACCACGGCAGAGCCTGGCAAGCTACATGTGGTGTATTCAACATGCCAAAAACAGTAACAATAATGAACTCCATTCCCAACAAATGGAGACGTGACCAGGGCTTACTTGAGCAAATCAATGAACAATGGGAAGACCCTTTCCTGGCAAGAATTATTAGTTGGCTATGTGAGAATATATTTTTCTAAAAGAATGTATTTTTCCCCCCCCAAAATAACTTCTTATTTTACTGGTTTGTTTTACTGTCAACTTAGTATTATTTTGTTTAAAAGAGTTATATAAAAACACAATTTGTTTCCTGTTCAAACAAAGCTATTATAGGTAATATTAGAAGTACTACATTGAAAGACCGTATTTGACGATAGACTAAGAATATGCTATCTACTCTTACAAAATAAAAAATTCAGTATTATTTAGTAATAGGAAATACAATAAGATAATGAAAGAAGAGTGATAATTTGAAATTCACTGATGTAGAAATTTGAACAGCTTACAAATATACAAAGAAATAGTTAATTCACGAATAATGAAAAACTAAACTTTTTATTAACCATACAATCATAAAATCACATGCAACTAAAATTTAAAGATAATACCGTCCTTTTCTGATGGCTAGAGTAAGTTAATTTTATAAACCATTTTTAGTTTTGCAAATTGGAATGACCTTATAATAGAAAATTTGGTAAATTTCAGCTATATTATGCATATGATCATAATATTAAAAAAGAAATTTCTGAATTTTTTCAGGGATACTTAATTTACAAGAATAAATTTTATTTTATTTATTTATTATTACTATTATTATTTTGCTTTTTGGTTCACACCGGCGATGCTCAGGGGTTACTCTTGGCTCTGCACTCAGGAATTATTCCTGGTGGTGCTCAGGGGACCATAAGGGATGTCAATGATCGAACTCAGGTTGGTTGCTTGCAAGGCAAACACCCTCCCTGCTGTGCTATTGCTCTGACCCCTGAATAAATTTTATTAACATTGATTTTGGCATCAGAATTCAGTGCTATACTTAACCTAAGCATGTGTATATAGAAACACTGAGATGCACACAAATGTGTACAAGTTGTTTCTTAAAAACATTATAGGGAACAGAAAAATACAGGAGATAAAGCATATGCTTTACATTAGGTTGACCCTGCTTTTGATGTCCCCTAAGCTTCTGTGGATCAGCCCTGGATCCCCTGAGTGTCAATGGTTTGGTGTGGAAGGGCACCAGAGCAACTCAAGGATGCCCTGAGTAATCATCACACCATAGTTCCTGAGAAGTACCTCTTACTCAGCCCCACACATTGAACTACTGGTCACAAGGTCAAGAAGCACTAGGAGTCATCGACTCTTGAGCAGCACTAGGGAAGGCGTAAACCCTTAATGGCATACAACATGGTTTATTTATAACATGATCCTCCAAAATGTAGACAGAAATTTGCCTACAGCTGGGGGCAGGAATGGGAAGTGAATATGAAAAGTATATAATTTCTTCATGATTGCTGAAAATGTTAAAATTTTAGGCTTTCTGATAGCTGCACAACTAGAGTAATCACAATCACGATCTTCCCATTGATCATCTATTTGCTAGAGCGGGCACCAGTAATATCTCCATATGTCCTGTCTCATGCCAGTAGAGCCAGGGCATCGGCTTGCTACAGGAACATAAAGAGCCTCAAACCATTATATTAGGTCATGGGAATGACCTAATATAATTGTTACTGGAATTTGGCATATCATATACAACACGAGAAGCTTGCCAGGCTTGCCGAGCCGGAGGCAAACTCTGTTAAACACCTGAGTCTTGGGAATAGATGCTCCTGGACTCTTTACCAGGCTAAGTCTACTGGGGCACAATTAAAGGGGATAGGTAGTGCAGTACCCATCCAAACAGCCCCATAATTTAAAACCTTCACAGTTTGCTATTGCTGCCATGGTGAAGGTTGAACTCCATGACTTGAATGAGCCACATCCAGAAATAAATCATAGAACAAAATCAGGTTTCAAGGTCTTATAACTGAAATCTCCAGACTTTCACTAACTGGGAATGGGGTACCAACCCTCACTTCTCTGTTCTTCTCGAAGGCCAGGCAGTCACACTCATACCAAAAAAAAAAACATACAACTCAGAAAAAAAAATTAACTCCAGCTTTTAATCATCCCATTTAAAAAATTTGGAATTCCTGGAGTGTGCGACCACATTTGTGGCCATGTGACATCTCAAACTCTACAATACTGATAAATCGAGTGGCATATCACCTTTAATGAGATATAAGTAGTAGGCAACCAGTAAAAAACATAAACACATAATGTCTATCCTGTAACAACATTTAAGTAATTTCTTATACAAGGATTTAATGGCTCTATGGTGAGATTGAAAAATCTTCACTGTTTTCTAAGGAAACATTTCTTGATCATTATTGACTAATTATTTATAACAAGCAATATAAAATAAATGATTGAGTGTCTACTTTAAGGGAAAGCTTATGGGGTTGTTGAGAAAATTTGGAATATTGGTGGGATTGGTGTTGGAATACTGAATGATTGTAACAAATTGTCAGGAAATTTTTAAATTTTTTGTTAAAAATAAAAAATTGAACTTCACAAGAAAAGTAAATTAATTTAATATGTATATTATAATCTCAAATTGATTTGATCAATATATTTTCCTAAAATGTTGAGACAGTCTATTAAGATTCATTTGGAGATTGAACAAAGCAACATTAAAAAAGGCATATTTTTATTATTTGTAATTTGATTATAGTTGCAGCTTAAAAGGGGCAGGGAGGACCTATTGTTCAAGCATGACTGAAAAAATCTTGCATACACAAAATAGAATGACTTGAACTGATAGAGATTAATGCAATTAATGTCCCTAAGAAATGTAAAATTAATAAAAATATCAAAATTTTATTTGATGAAAACCCAGAGGAAGATAAAATTGTATTAACATAATATTATGAGAATTTTAAGTCCTGTACTGGTATGAAAATTGCCAGAATAATTTGGAAGAGAAGATATAATTAATCTACACCAAATGTTAAAATAGAACAATGAATAAGACTAATTATTTTTCATTTTATGTGAAGACTTTACAAATTTTGGGTGTTTTGTTTGATTTTTGGTGACATCACTCATAGTGCTTAAGGCTTATTTCTGTCTTTGCTCAAGCGTCATTTGTGGAGATGCTTGGGGGACCATTGTCATGCCTGGGATTCAACTGGTGTCTGCTGGTACAAAGCAAGCCTCTTAACCCCTAACCTATTTCTTTACCCCTGAATACTTTAATCTTTGTGTTTTGTTATACTATCATAATAACTTTTGTTACGTTATCATAATTATGTTTTCTTAATAAAATCCACAAAAATGGTAAAGGAATTGAAGGTATTCAACATTTTTCATGTTTCTTTCATTTCTATCAATTTTTTGAGAAAAAAAATTCCTTTAATATGAAGCACCCAGAACTATTTCTTTTTAAAATACATACTAAGATAGGAATGAGGTCTATAACAGACCTCATTCCCATGACCTGAAGGAATGGTTTGAGACACTTCATGTTCCTGGAGCGAGCAGATGCCCTTGGGCTACTCTAGCATGTGACAAGACATATGGAGATGTTACTGGTGTCTGCTCGAGCAAATCGATGAACAATGGGAAGACAAGTGACACAAGTGATGATAGGAAATTGATTCCAGCCTTAAATTTTAGTGTTTGGTATAAATGTGACAATTATTTACATTATATATAAATATCTGCCCCTGGAGGTGTTGCAGGTGTGACTGTGTTGTCGACATGTTTAGGCAGGTCACAGACAGGAGAAAGGCTTTTCCACACCCAGGGCTCTGCTCTGTGGGCCCTGGATGTTTGATGATCTGACATAGAAAAATACTGGGCACCCTGGGATGAACCCAGAGCCACGACAGAGCCTGGTAAACTACCAGTGGTGTATTCGATGTGCCAAAAAACAGTAACAATAATGGACCTCATTCCCAATGAATGGAGACATTACTGGCACCAGCTTGAGCAAATTAATGAACAATGGAATGACAAGTGACAAGTGACATATAAATGAACTCATGGATATTATGGTATTATTTATAATCTATAAATGGAATATATGTGCTGAATATATTCTTTTCCTTGCTAACTTTTCTTATGGAAGCATAAGAATCTTTGTCTTAGTTTCTCCATGCAATTGTTTGTAACAGAATAGAATCCAGTACAAACAAAATGCCTATTTTCCATACGTATTATCTATTTAGTCAAAATATTGAGTGCATAAAAATACTTAGAACTATTTTATTGCTTATTTTTTATCTAATTATATTGCTTTGTAATTTTATTTAGTTTTTAAGCAGGAAGATCTGGAATGGATATTTAAGTCTTATGTAGTCTATCACTAAAAGTGAATTGCTTCTAAACTTCTAGTTCTCTTATTTGTAAACCAACACTTAATTGCCTGCCTCTCTCCTAAATATTTGTGATAACTTAGGGACAAACCAGTTGATGTAATAGAGCATTGCATCTGGAGATTACTTTCAAGATCATTCAATAATTAGAAAACAGCAAGAGTAAAGATGGCCAAATGTTTTACTTTATCTCTCTTACATTTTCTAAGCAGTCAGGTGACTCTAAAAGAATAATAGTTATAATTATGTCATTGTTCAGTTAAATCATTACAATGTAGGTTATCCATAAATATCTAGCTACTCTTCTTCCTTATATATTTAGAAATCTAGTATGTATAGATACAAAAGGAAATTGAAATTCACAATGAAAAGTTGGTCAGGGTTTAAATCAATATTCTTCTTTAATATACATTTAAGTAAATGAAGATAAATTCTACCAAGTTAGAAAAATCCTAAGGAAACTTCTTAATGGCACTGCCCAGACTCTTTCAGAAGCACATAATTAGAAAAGAAACTAAGCCACAGCAAAACAACTTATTCTGTGAAGACTTAGTGATTTGTTGTTTAGCTTTTAAAGTCAGACTTTATTGTAAACTAAAAATATTTTATTAAAAATACTTATTTTGAAGTATCTTAAAAATTTCAAGATGTTTAATTGCTATATTGCAATTTTTCATTTTTCTTAAAATCAAGGAGAGACTAAGGTAATAAAAGAATATTTCTTATGTTTTTAAAATTCCATATATCTCACACAACTGTGACTTATATGGTACTCTGACATTTAGATTTAAACATTATTTTATATTTATTTATAAATACTATATACTGCATATGTATATTTTTGTTGTTGTTGTAGAGGCCCATTCAGCAATGGGACCTGGGGTCACTCCTAGGAATGTAGCGTTGAGAGCAAAAATTAACAGTTTGTAGCTCAGTCTCAACAGGACCTTGCTCGTTGGTTACTGGGAACCTTGGAATACCTTGGCAGTACTGAAGACCACCAGGGTAACACTAGTAACACTAATAGGTTCTCAGGGGTACTAGGTTGCAAGTGGAGATGCCTGGGGAACAATTTAGGGCTAGGAGACATGTTCAAGGACTCATGTTAGGTCTGGAGAGCTTTTCTGTCAAATTTATATATATATAAAAGAAATGGCTCACATAAAATTTTTAACTAACATTTTATCTACTAACCAGTATTTTTCTTTATAATTTGCCTAACATGTTATTGATCAATTATATGAGGGGAAAATATGATTTATTGGTGATTTTACGTAACATATGCAGATGTTGATTTATAATGATTCAGTTCTGAAGCTTACAGAAAGTTATAATGTAATATGACTTCAGTGGCAAGTCATTAAAAGGGATATTATTGAAATATCTAAGATTTTTATTATTTATATTATCTTCAAAATGTAATGTAAACTTAAGGTTACGTATATTATATAATTCTTCTATTTTATATGGAATATGAAATCATTTTCAATGTATGCATTTTTCCATTGTAATGATATTTATAAATTCAATAACCTCTTCATCATTTCTGAATAAATTGCTTTTCTTTCCTTTCTTTCTGTCAAAGGTTTCCTGTGCCTAATAGTCATATAGCTCATTTTTCTATTTTTTTTACCCTTACTAATGAAACTCATAATAGTTTTGGACCCCATGCCATTTTGTCTTGTACTTACAGCTTGTCCTTTTATAAAAGAAAATTAGAAAACCGCTGAGTGTTATAGATATTAATGGTTGTTAGAAAAGTATAATAAAAGGCTCTCTTTCTACAGCACTGCTAAGCTTTCATGTCATTATTCATGAGTGACTAATGCATTCAAAGGAGAAGAGTGCTGATCTCCAAGGCTAGGATGATGGACAGTAGAGAGGTAGAGAGGCTAAGAGAAAGCCATTTGTCATATGTGAAGATCTAATAACAACCTTGCCTACAATGAGATATTTAAGCTGAAGTTAGGAAAAGAAACTTTATTACATGTGAGGCTATCATTCACAGCACCTCCATATTACCAAGGACAATTTTTTTGAACACCTACTTTGGATAACTGAATATTTAGAACACATAAAAATCCAAATATCCACAAGGTAATAGGAAGTAATTGAAGCAAGATGTTAGACTTTTAAAATTTACTTACCCCTGCAAAATCACTTAAAACTTTTATATAACTATACATAGTTATGTCTCTCTCTTTCCATCTCTCTTTCTCTCTCTATATATATATACATATATACATACACACATATTTATATGTGTGTGTGTATCTATATTAGAGCCTGGCAAGTTACCCGTGTTGTATCTGATATGCCAGATACCAGTAACAATTATAGACCTCATTCCCATGACCTGATGGAATGGTTTGAGGCTCTTTATGTTCCTCGAGCAAGCAGGTGCACTTGGGCTCTAATTGCATGAGACAGGACATATGGAGATGTTACTTGTGCCCGCTCAAGCAAATCGATGATGAACGGGAAGACAGTGATACAGTGATATTAGCACATGGTGTTTCCCACATGGCAGAGCCTGGCAAGCTACCGTGTCATATTTGATATGCCAAATACCAGTAACAATTATAGGCCTCATTCCCATGACCGGATGGAATGGTTTGAGGCTCCCTTATGTTCCTGGAGCAAGCAGATGCCCTTGGGCTCTACTAGCATGTGACAGGACATATGGAGATGTTACTGGTGCCAGCTCGAGCAAATCGATGATCAATGGGAAGACAAGTGACAAATATGTCATAGGTTGTGGAGCTAGATTGCTGTTGTAGTACACCTGCCCAGAGCCTCTGCATCTGGCCAGGATTGCCTCCTGCTGGTCACTTTGTAGATAGGAGGGCAGTTTAAATGTGGCAGGCTATCTGACTATGTATTCTAAACTGGCTGGTATAAATATTCTCTCATGCTGCCACAGTCATCGTGGGACTAGCTAGATATTACCAGTATATTTGCCTGGCCATGTTGGATCTTTAAGTAATTAGACCAGAGAGAAATGTGGTTTGCCTCCAAGCAAGCAAGAATGGCTCCCTGATAACTCAAAGGCAACTGAAATACAGAACTACCAAGGGGTAAAGATGAGACTCTTGTGAAGACTTGGAGAAATATTGAACTGGCTATAGTATAGTTTTTGGTACAGATGCATGTCTTTGTATTCTGAGATACAGTTTCATCTCAGAAACTCCTTCTCTCTACCCTGCAGGGCTGCAGGGCGGGGGCACTTCCAGGGCAGATATTGGCTAGGCAACATTAACATCTCAAAGGACCTAGATGAGTGCTTGGGAGAAATGACCTGAGGGCATTTAACCCTGCCTGCTTCCTATAGAAGTGGGAGATCAGAGTTACAGGGATATAAAACTAGACTGCTTCCATTCTCTTCTCTCTTTTAGAGGGGAGCACTAATGCTCTCTCTCCCTCTTTCTGCTGGAGCCTTGTCTCTGTCTCCTCTTTATAGGGCCTTAACACCGGTGGTCACCATCTTGGCCTACACTTGGCCATGGTCCAGCCAGGAACACTAAGTATGGGTCTTTTTCCTGTTGTTGATTTGAATGCCTGAACCTGTGATAGGTAAAGCATTTTGAAACTTTACCAGATTCCTTTGTCTTTCTCCATCCCTGGGGCAAAAGGGAATCCTTGATGTGTGGGTGCCTCAGTATTTCCCTGCAGATTGCCAGGTGCCAAGCAGTAGAGTTATGCATTAACTTATTTGTAAAGTAACCAAAAATTGCTGATAGGTGTAATTATTCAAAGGAGTGTTAAGAGAGTATTATTTAAAGAATATGAGGCTGGCTCAGTGAAAAAATGTGTCTGCCTTGCAGGTCTGAGACCATATGAAACCAAATATGAGTGCTGTGGCAAGTGTGTGACACTTAATGAACATTTACTATAACTAGAATTTTAAAAGCTCCGCAATTAATGGGTGTTATCCTGACCAACACATGTGTAAATACCAAAAACTTATAACATTTTCATGAAGCACCCAAACCAGAAGTGTGAGCAACACCCACTCACTACAACGAATAGTAATGAAAAAATGGAACAGAAGATCGGGTTAATGCTATGAATTATTCAGAAGTCAGCTCCCAACATATTGTGAGTGTTTAGGCCCTTTGCTCTCAAGCTCTTCAATGGTACTCAGGTCCCATATCCAGTAGTAGTCATTGTCTCAAACTAGAGTTGGTCATATACAATACAAACACTTTAAACCTTCTGCCTTCTCCATCCCACTCCTATTAAGATAGTATTCTAAGTTGTATGCTTCAATAATCGTTGCCAAGGCATAGAAAATCAGATGGGCTGAACATGTAATTCGATTTGGAGATAACCGCTGGACTAGAGCCGTTACCGACTGGATCCCATGGGATGTCAAAAGATCACGTGGCCACCCAACTACAAGATGGTCAGACTTCCTTGTAAAGACCCTGAAGGAACAGTTTGAGGCTCTTCATATTCCTGAATCAACCAGATGCCATTGGGCTACATTGGCACGTGATAGGGTCCAATGGAAATGTTACTGGTGCCCACTCGAGCAAATCGATGAATAACGGGATTCAAATGATCAAGTGATCAAGTGATGCTTCAATAAAACTGACTAGAATTTGGTATTAATGGAACATTGTATAGTATGGGTCTATAAGACAAATAATATATAGAAATATACTATTTTACCTGTATATAGTGTATGCTTTTCAGAATAAAGTAATTTATCAATCCCTAATCACAAGCTCATCAAACTGAATGCTGAACACAAATTAATTACAAATGTTTAATCCCTACTGTTATTATTTGACTTAGTGTTATAGTCTAACAAGAGAAATATAAAAGGCAACTAAATGATAGGGTCCCTAATAATATGGTGTTGCCCTAGTCTTTCAATGATGGGAATCACCAGAGCAGCACTTAGGAGCCACAATGCCACATATTACAGTGCTCAGGGACTCATCTGTCAAATACAAGAACACTGAGATCCTGTTAGACAATGTGTATATGTATATATGTAGAAATATATCATTTCTAGCATCCTTTCTATATTTCTATTTGCTTAGTAATCAAATATAGACTTCTTAGACTGTTTCATCTTCATTGGATCATACATTTAATGTTCCGTTTATGAATACTATTTAAATATGAAAAGTAATATATTACCATTCCTACTGTTCTGCTATTATAATATCTTAGCTAAAATTCTGCAAGTTTGCAAAATGGTTCCTTAACCACCTACCAAACGCCCGCCCCTTTTTAATCTTTTTTTCTTTCTTTTTTACTTTTAGGGTCAGACCCAGCAATGCCAAGGGGATACTCCTGGCTCTGCACTCAGGAATTACTCCTGGTGGTGCTCAGGGGGACCATATGGGATGATGGGGATGGAACCCGGTTGACCGCGTGCAAGGCAAACGCCCTACCTGCTGTGCTATTGCTCTGGCCCTCCTTCTTGAGAAATACCCACATAATTTTTTTGCTTCTTCTTAAAATTATTCAATGTTTTCCTTTGTTTTTTTTGGGGAGACAAGTTAAATTTTTTTTGGTTTTGGGTTAGCTCATGGCTATGCACTCAGTGTTCACTCCTGGCAGGGCTCTGGGGATTATTTGTGGTGCTAGGTATCAAATACTTGATTGGTCAAAAATGCAATAGTCCTACCTACCTTACTATTGCTCTGGACCCTCAATAACTTGTTTATATGTGCACTTAAACTATACTTTATTTATCAATAAATTATTTTAAAGAATAATGATGGAGCAAACATACTTGCAATAATGACAATGCTTATGTTTTAGACATTGTAATGTTACTGCATTACGCCCACCACAAAATTGCCCAAACCTTCCAATAACATCACTTCCTTCCTCACTATCTTAGAACCCCTTCTGCCATCAAAATGTTTCCCCCAACTTTTACAGTCCCATTTCTGTTACCAGTATCTAAAGGCTTGTTTTCATTGATCATTTTCTAGTCTATTAATAAGTCAGATCATACAGTATTTGTCCTTTGCTTGTGACATTATTTACATTACAGTATTTTTTCTTAATGTAGCATCCTCTAACTTTGTTCATGTTGTAGCATAATAAAAAGTGTCGGGCACTCATAGATGTGTTGCATCCCCCTTCATGTGCATACTGCATTCTCTTCATCCTATTTGCTGTGGGCATTGTTGGATAGCCCCCTGTAGGTGACAGTTAAGAAAACTTAAAAAAGTTAGAAAGCTAGTCCTGGAAGTGGAAGGACAGCTATTAAAAGGCCCCAGGGGCGTCAGCTGGAGAAGGGAGGGAGGGGGGATGTTGAAGAAGCAGGGGGATGTTGAAGAAGCAGCCGAGAAAAGAGTGGGCCTGGGAGAGAGAGGGAGGGAGGGGGAGAGAGAGAGAGAGGGAGAGAGAGAGAGAGAGAGAGAGAGAGAGAGAGAGAGAGAGAGAGAGAGAGAGAGAGAGAGAGAGCTAGAGAAACTTCTGAGAGAGACTGGGGGCCTGCTGAGAACCTGCTGGGTGAGAGAGGTTCCTGGAGTTAGGTAGAGTGAGGAGTGAGGGAAGATTAAAAGGAGGCTTTCAAGAGCCTGTGTTTTTGTCCCTGCTGAGCCTTGGTAGGGCATGAGTTGATTTCTGACTTGTCAATAGTGTTGGCCTACTATTGCCTAAAGGAAAACATCCAAAGAGCTCATTTGACACAATATGTCAGTTAAATTGACAAAATGTAATTGACATACAATTCAATTTAATAAGTTTTTGTGATGAAATATAACGAATGCTTAGCTCTTTGGGTTTATATTTTTGGGTTTCCCCAAATTGGAAATGTATACTTTGCTTTCAAACTCTTTAAATTCTGTGATGTCACAATTAACAGACACCGTTAGATACTATATCCTGTTCCCTCTAATGGCTTCCAGAGTTTCTGTGAATGACACCACCTTCTCAACCTTGGTTCTAATTTTCCGCATCAGCAATTTTATTCTGAGGCCTGCCCATAGAAAACTATAGTCCTTTTCAGGAACAGGGAGTACTCGGGGGTCAATAACATTATGGAGAATGTTTTTGCAGTTTAGTCCATTGATCAAGGATAAATTATGTTGAGACATCCATACCTAGAGATTTTCTAAAAGATCATTTATTTGCCTTCTTCCCAATTCCCTCACAAATTTCTGTATGAGTACTTTTCTAATAAATCACTGGAACATAAATCATTATCACATGGTCAGCCAAAAACATGACAGCAATATTTCCTTTTTTCTTTCATACTGTCTGGCTCCTTTATTTCTTCCCCCCTAGCCTTTCTTTAACACAGCAATGATGGAATTGTTCCACATTCAATTTCAGACATGTCTTATTGGGGCTATCTAGATATTTCCTTAGTTATCTCATATATCCCTGTTACTAATATTAGAATAAATTGTTTTAGCACTACCTAGCACACTAGCTAGACTTTCTTCAAAGTTTTAGACAAAACTTTCATTTAAAATGTAGATCTAATATAATAAATGCATCATTAGCAATCCTGTTTTTCTGCAAATAACCTATGGTTTAATGATACAAACTATTAAATTTCAAGGGTAGATGGGCTAACTTATTAAGGGCATCACTGTATATGTGACACATTATTAGTCAAACATATTTCAATAATTTCTAAAAATATATGTTGCTGCTACCTCAATAGTACCACTTGGCTGTCTCAGGGGCAACTCAAACTCACGTAACATCTCTTGTTATAAACATAAGCTACCTCAACTCACATTCCACACATAAGTTGTTTACGTTATAAAAGAAATATAACCAAATATTTATTAGCTGTTTAGTTTTGAGAACTATAGTAAATATTACTGGTAGTTCCAGAGGGATAATATAGATGCCAAAGTATTTCTCTTGCATATGGTTTAGCATAGGTTTAAGCCCTGGCATCATGTATGGTCCTTGGCCAAAGCCAAGAGTGATCCCTGTGTGTAAAATTAGGAGCATAACTTGAGTATTGTTAAGTGCCCCACCCATGCCTGGTATAAATAAAATATACTATAGGTAAGAGAAAGCTCTAAAGCACATTCTAATTTGGGGGATCCAGATGGAAAATTTATGCTGACCTAGTTTCAATAATAGGTAAAATTTCATATGGATTAATTTTCATTGGAAAATTGGATTTGTATCAAGAGGGGTAGAAAGGAATCTACTTTATTTATATATTAGTTTATTGGTCTTTTTTATTGGTGGGTGTATATCTGGTGTTACTCAGAGCTTACTCCTTGCTTCACATTCAGGGAGCACTCCTGGTGGGTTCGGAGGATTGGACTTGGAACCGTGGATCAAATCTGGGTCAGCCGCATATTAGGCAAGAGCCCAGCCCATTATGGTTTTGACCCCAGAACTTATTTATAACAGGATCTTGGAAGAACCAGCTGAAGATTCAACTATAGGAAAATGCTCGAATGGATGATTGCTTTTAGACTCTCTCCTGCTTGTGGTCAGTTTTGATAGGAACAAATGTCTGCCTCAAAGCAGGTCAAAATTCCTTCTGGAAAACGACTATTAGGGTGACTGATTTAAGTTATGCCACATGAAAGTACTAACATGATTTAAACCCAAGCACTTTAGGAGAGTTAAAGACAAGTCATCAGCAAAGTAAAATATCTAGCAGACATGCATACCTGAAGGCGGAGGGTCCCATCTGGATTCTGAAGAGATTGATAGGGATATATAGAGAAATATTTTGCTGTCATGTAAGTGAAAGGAGGGAAGACTCAGATATTGGGTTGCCTGTTGATTGCCAAACATCCCTGTGACCAAAAGAGATCTTTTCTATCAAATCTAGCACCTATAATCTTGACAATCAGATGCTATGAAATGCTTTCATACATTACAAGTTTGCTTTCTGTTTTATCCTAGCTGAAATTCCCAAGGCAACAATCTTTCTCTATCAAAGATAAAGTAGATTGTATAAAAATTAATGATGATAAATGTTGGTAAAGGTAGAGAAAGGAATGGTGATACATTCTATTTTAGGTGTGAAAGATTGAGACTTCTTTTAAACTCAAGATATTTGTCAAGATCGGATTCTGTTTTCTGAAACCCCCAGATTCATATATATATATATATATATATATATATATATATATATAATACACATACATATTACAAGTCATTGATATCATAATGAGAAATATGACCTTGGTATTAAGACTTACTGTCTTATAAAAGAGTTCCTCTCTTTCTCTGTCTCTTTATTTCTGTCTGTGTTTGTCTCTCTCCTCTCTTCATTTATACATATAATAAAGGTCTCGCTAGGAAAGAGAATAGGACAGTCTAGAAGCAAGAATGCTAGTCCTAGTAAGCTTATCTGTCCTCATCTTGACCATAGACTTTCCCACATCTAAAATGATGGAAAAATAAAATTATGTACAGAGACATAAAAATACTAATTCATAGCATTTTCTTATTACTGTCTGATTAATATAAATATTTAATAAACTATGTTTTCCCTAGAAAGTATATTTATTCTTTAATTTTTTATTGAATCACAGTGAGATAGATTGCTACAAAGCTGTTTATGAGTGGGTTTCACTCAAAGAGTGATCCATACCCATCCCCCAACAATGCACATTTCCCAGCTCCAGTGTCACAGATTCCCTCCCACCATTACCACCCAGACTGCCTTTATGGCAGGTACATTTTTTCTCTTCTCTCTCTCCTCCCCTCTCTCCTTTTGTGGAGTGTGGTTTACAATATGACACTAAATCATCATGTATATGTTTTTACCTACTTTCAACACTCAATTCCAGTCCAGTGTGACCATTTACAACTATTATTTTTATATTGGTCCAGTCTTTATTTAATTACCCTTTTCCCCTCAATATACTTGTGGCAGATTTCAAACACTGACATGTTTTAAAAACAAGGCCTGTGTTTTCCCTGGCCTTGGCTATTAGTCTCATACTATATTTTTAAAAAAATTCCACAAAAAAGAATTCAGTCATTCTATATCTGTCTTTCTCCTCCTGACTAATTTCACTCATCATTATATTCTCCATGTCCATTCTCTTAAAGGCAAATTTCACAATATAATATTTCCTAACAGCTTCATATTATTCTATATTGTAGATGTACCATAGTTTCTTTATCTGGTCTGATATTCTTGGACACTCAGTTTGTTTCCAGATTCTGGCTATTTTGAATAGTGCTGAAATGAACATAGGCATAGAGATGGTATTTCTGCTGTGTTTTTGTTTGCCCAGGGTATATTCCCAGAAGTGGTATTGCTGGGAAAGTGGGAGCTCAATTTCTATTTTTTGAGAAATGACCATATTGTTTTCCTAAAAGACTGAACCAGTCAGCATTTCCACCAGCAATGAATGAGAGTTACTTAGAAAAAATATGTGAGGCATCTCCTTCCTCCTGCTTCACACTTCATTACAAAGTGGTAAAATTAAAACAGCATGGTATTTGAATATAGAAAGAACTGCAGACCAATGGAATAGAGTTGAATACATTGACATAGCCCCCAAAATATGATCACTTAATTTCTAATAAGGGGGCAAGAAATATTAAATGGAGCAGGGAAACCTCTTTAACAAGTGGTTGTAGAAAAACTGGCAGCTACAAGTAAAAAAATAAGAATTCAGAACTCTGTTTAACACCATGCTCAAGAGTCAAATCTAAATGGATTAAAGACCTCAAAATGATAACTAAATACATAAGATACATGGAAGAGCACATAGGTAAAACCCTCAATGGCATTGAAGCTAAAATCATTTTCAAACATGAAGCACAACTGATTAAGCAAGTGGAAAAAAAGATAAACTTATGGGATTACATTAAACTAAGAAGCTTATACACCTCAAAAAAATAAAAACAAGTGACCAATGTACAAAGACTGCCTATGCAATGGAAAAGTTATATACCCAAATACCCATTTGATAAGTGGGTAATGGCCAATATATACAAGTTACTGGCAGAGCATTACCAGAAAAAAAATCATCCAACACCATCAAAAAAAATGTAGCCATGAAATGAACAGAAACTGCTTCAAAGAAATTCAAATGCCCAAAAGAATATGAAAAAAACTCTTCCTCAACTAATCATCAGGGAGATGCAAACCAACAACAACAAAAAACCAACTAACCTGCACCCAAAAAAAAAAAACATCACAAAGAAACACCCAACCAAACCAAAATCAGCACAGAACTTACAAGAAAACAAACAACCCCATAAAAAATGGGGACAAAAAGAACAAAACCACAAGGAAGAAATAAGGCCAACAACATATGAACAACAACAACAACAACAGACAGCAAATCAACAACAATGAGTTACCACTTTACACCACAGAGACTGGGACATGTCCAAAAGACACCCCCCACCCCCCACCCACAGAAAGAAAAGAAAGGGAAACAAGAACAACCAGTGCTGATTCTGATGTGGATAGGAGGTCTATTTTTACATGGATTCTCAAAATACATACACATTAAGTTATATTAAAGTTTCACAACAGATAAAATTTAGATTGCTAGACTTTATGGAATTTATTCACTGGTATTTATATTTTGCTTTTAGAACATATTGCTACCATAGTATGTGTAAGAATGCCATTTTAAATAAAATTAAATTATGATTAAGTAGTTACTACTCCAAATTCATACTATTTCCTTGGAAGGTCATTTTTGTGAAGAAAGTGAAGGAAATGCATAAAAATAAGCTAGCATAATCAAATACTAGTAGAAGAGCAAGTTGGTATGACAGGATAGAGTAGAATTAAAACCAGAAATATATAGAGATAATTATTTGCTTAGGAAAAGAAATGACCCTCTTTCATTTGAAAATTGGACTTGATAACATTTCAAACTTGTTATTATAAATTTAGTTTCATTGATTTATCAGAAACAAGGATCTGACAACAGCACAAGATAATCCAAATAAGAGGTTTGGCGCTATAGTCTGCTGGGTATATTATATGCCTTGCAATCATATAAACTGGGTTCAATACCTGCAATCCCATATAGTTCCCTGAGCAGTGCCAGGAGTTACCCCTCAGAGAAAAACTAGGAGTAATTCTATGAGCACTGCTGGGAAAAAAAACAACAACATAGTGATCTAAGGACAAAAGATAACTACAAACCTGTATAGAATAAAGAGTAAAAAAGTGCTACTTAATAAATTATACCAATGTTTTATTTTAATAAAAGGGCCAGAGATACATTACAGGGGCTTAGGCGTCACATATGGTCCCCCAATTATTTCCAGGAGTGATTCCAGATCACTGAACACAGTGGGTATGGTACTTAAGTCCAACAAAATATGGTAAAAATAAAAGCAGACGTCTCGAGTATCTTATTGTGACAATTATTTATGAGATTTGTGTTCAGAATGACATTTCCTGAAAGGGAAACATGATGTTCTTTAGAACTCAGAATCTAGAACAGTGTCTGGCACTTAAAATGTGTTCAATATTCCAGTGACAAGAACACAATAATAATAAAGCCCTACTACTCTAAATTTTTTTTGGAGTGCTACTGAAGTGCCCTAGGCATCCCAATGAGACAATGAAAACTAATACAGTAAGAGACATCTTGCAAGTATTCAAGACATTTACATCAGTCTGGATGTCCTGACCCACATTAATCCTTACTCATATTTTTCATATATTAATATATGGTCACTATGGGTCATGTTAATAAATGCATTTTTATTTAAGCAAGTGAAATATATCTCTTTTTTCCCCAGAAAGCTATGTGTGCTGAAAATGTTGAGAGTTTCCTCTAATTGAAACTCCAGTGCTAGTTAAACCCTCAAGTACATTTATATCTACGTATTCTATGATGTTAAGAATCATAACACTATTATTAAAATAGAGACAAAATATTCTGCAGGTCAGAAGAAAATTGGTGTGTGTGACCAAAGGGATTAAGTATTACATTTCATCACAGACTTGTCACTCTTTGATATACTGTAGAACACTAAAAATACTGTGCCTATGAATTATAACCCCAAATACTTTCTGTCTGAAAATTCATTTTATCAGGGATCTCAGTATTATATATCACCATGGTAATGTACAGCATATTTCCAGTGACATATCTTTATGATATGCTATGGGCTAAAATAGGGTAATTATCATTATAGAAAGGTTTTATCAGAGATTTTATGTTTTAATTTCGATGTTCTACATTATATAAGTTGTCTTTGTAACAAGACTGTTAAAAACTACTCATAGGTTATATTGTAAAATCAGTTCCAAGGATTTTAAGGTATTTTCAATTTTAAGAGGTCTTTTATGAGAAAAAAATTTACCAATAATACACTTTGAGTAATAAAATAAAAACTTTGAGTGAATATTCTTCATTTTATATTGCTGAGGCTAGTGCTAAGTTACTGTTTTTGCATAAAAACAAAGTGAAAGAAGAAAAATACTACGAGCTAAATTTCACTACATTGGTAAATCATGTATAGATGCAGAAACAGAAAGCTGTTTAAATGCAAAAAATCTTGCAAAAAACCTTCTCTTGTGCTATTCAACATTTAAATGGTGTCTAAATATTTTAAACAGAATAAGAAATAGTTCTCTATAACTTGCACGGCCATCCACCTCTAACTTCTGGACTAAATTCACGCCTGGCGATTCATTAGTGGATAATTAGCAGAGACATGAGAGATCCAACATTCAACACAGACTTGCTTTTTTGGACTTAAGAGCCTAGTTAGCTTTATGCAAATTGGTAGGAGACCATTATCATGCAGCCCTGGCAATCAGTGTTTAATTTGCTGATAGCCTTGACAGTTGTGGCCAGACTATAATTGGCATGGGCCCTAGTGCAAAAAATAAATAAATTGGGTTGTGCACAAAACTAAACAACATAATTACCAACAATTAAACATTAATTATGAGGTAGCAGTTTCTCAAACCCTTCTGAATTTGGCCAAAGCTAGACCTAATTATATTTTAATGTTTGAAAGCCTTCGTGTTCCTGAGATAATCAGGTGTTCAGTAGGTGATAGCTGCAGATTTCTTCTTCACAATGGATTATTATGTCATGAAATTAAACATGTTTATTTTTGGCACACACCTAATAATCACAAAAAAAATTGTGAGGTGGGATTCATGCTAATTTGGTAGTAGTTGTTCTACTGTACCTATTTTATTTGATCACTTATTAAAATGCTGACATACAATGAAATAAACATTATTTTAGAATAATGAAAAACAAAGTAATATTGATCATTATGTTGAGAATAGAAGAACAATAAGAGTTGCTCAGGGCAAAAACAAGCCTTCTTTAAGTAGTTTCCACATTAGCCACAACCCCTCTTTAACATTAGAGTGCACAGAAGTCTTGCCACAGTACTCTCAAGCTCGTTTTTTTTTTTTTGTTTGTTTTTTTTTTGTTTTTTGCTTTTTGGGTCACACCTGGCAATGCTCAGGGGTTCTCCTGGCTCTGCACTCAGGAATCACTCCTGGTGGTGGTGCTCGGGGGACCATATGGGATGCCGGGAATTGAACCCAGGCCGTCACAGGCCGACCGGCGTGCAAGGCAAATGCCCTACCCGCTGGGCTATCACTCTCAGCCCCTCAAGCTCAAGTTTGAAAATGAATTTTTATTGCTAGGACGGATAAGTTCAGAAATAAATATCTTCATATACCAATTTGCTCTAATTATTAATATCAAACACATCCCTTAGGCACTTAACAATGACACTACAGGCATTCCCTCTGATTATAAATGTAGTCACATTATATTATCAAGTTGAAACATCTTAGCAATAGCTGAATAACCATTTTTCTTACCATTTTCTAGAATCTAAATAGCCATAAGTGATAAAATCTACCTGTTAGGTGTATATTCCAAGTGATTGTGGCTGTCAGTTCATTCTCTGTTGTCTACAAGTAAAATACACATCTATGTTATTTTAGAGGAAGCCATTAGCTTATATCTTCATTTTTCCTTTCCAAATGCATTTGTTTTTTCAGTTATCTAAGGATAAGTATCTCTCAGGAAAGTAAAAATTTTACTTTTACATCGGTTACCCTAATTTATATACCGTATATTCACTGGTCTGGCTAATTATTTGAATTTTATCTATCAAATTTGCATTTATATTTATCAAAACTACTTAAAGAATATTTTAAGTGGAGTATTATTTTCTGACTTTTTACTGTTTGTTATGTTCTGTTTAAATCTCTGGAAAAACCTGCAAATAGTTATTCAACCCAAAGACTACTATTGAACCTTTATCCTATGTGATGTGGCAATAGCAATTTTTGTGAATTTCCTATTCTTTGAAAGAATCATCTTCAATGAATCCCAGTATATTTTATTCACTCTTTTCATTTTTTCAAAGCGTGACTGACAGCCAATTTAAAGGTCATTACTGAGATTCATAGACTTTAGCCTGACAAACTACTGTGCTTGATATATTCTTAGCATATTCTAATATTCCTCTAACTTTACGCTTATAGGGTACAATTTCATATTCATTTACTTTTCCCTATTGTGCATTCCTATCTACTTATAAGGAACTGGGGTTTATAAAGTTATTGACAATGAGTTTTAGGTGTGTAATATTTCAACACCAGTTCCACAGCAAGTGTTCACTTCTCTTCACCAGTGTTCCCATATTCCACACATTTTGTGTTCTTATCTATCAATATCTTAGTTACCTTAAAATTTACCTATTTTCTATAACTGTTGTGTTTTTCTTACTATACAACACTCAGCAAACAGACCACCAGCTCATCTAAACAAAACAAAGGATAACTTCCTATGTTTGTAATGCCAAAATTGGAAATCATAAAGTGGACATGATTTGGTTCCTAAATAACGAAATGCTTATGTGTCACGGAATCAAGACAGGTGGGCCTAAACCGTGAGATAGCTAAGACTGAATGAGTGAAATTTGGCAAGTAGTAAAGAAAACTGAACTGTAAAAATCTCACTGCTAAACAATTTGCTATTTTTAAAGATAACAATTATTTTTCTTAAAGTACCTCTGAACTATGTATAAGCCTTATTGGAATGTGCAACAAAGAAGGAGCCAAATTTCCTTCAAAGTTAAAGAAATCACTAAATAAAAAGTGAAACATTAAAAAAGAAGAAAACACAAAGTTCAAAGTAAGTGAGTGAGTTTTTTTTTTATTTAAGGACTTAAAATTAATTACTTATTATTTTATTCATTTAATATTACAGTAAAAGTGTCGGGAAAAGCACTATAATACATGGTAGTATGACTGTTATTTGAACAGTGTAGAGAACAAAAAGATAAATGAAAAGATTTAAGACAATAGTTTATTTTATTTTCTAATTTTAGATACACTGGAAATACTCAGAAGTTACTTCTGGTTCTGCACACAGGAATTTCTCCTGGTGCTTCTTGGACGACCATATAGGATGCCAGGAATTGAACCAAGGTGGAAGCAGGAGCCCTAGTTTCTGTACTATCGCTCTAGCCCCAATCATTTAAATTTTATTTTAGTCACCATAATCTACAGTTTTGTAATATTCTCAAAAATAGGGTTTCAGTGTGTAACAGTCAAACACCACACCCCTCACCAGAGTACCATTTCCCTAAACTTAGTCTCAGAGTCTCTCCCCATTTCCCACCACCACCAAACCATCCCCTAATGACTCACTATGATTGTAAGCTCAGTTCTATAGACCAACTTTTAGTTGCTGTTACTTTGGCCATTTTTATTCCCTTACAAAACTTTTTTTTATATTGCACATATGGGAGAAATAATTCTGCATCTATCTGTCTCTTTCCGGTTGATTTCTCCTAGCATGATACCCACTACTTCCATCCATATAGCAGCAAATTGCAAATTTTTATCTTTTCTTATAGACAAGTAGTATTCCACTGTGTATATATTCCGGTGTCTTTACCCAATAATCTGTTCTTAGACACTTGGATGCTCCCAGATTTGGGCTATATGAGAAAAGTGCTGCAATGAATACAAACGTCTTTTCTGTGTTGAGTGTTTGAACTTCTGGTATAGATGTCCCAAAGTAGAATTGCTGCCTCTTATGAGAGCTCAACTCTTAGTATTTTGAGAAATAATGTGTTCCAAGACAATTAAACCAGTCAATGCTCCCTCCAGAAGGTGCATTTTCAGGATGAGGGTTTATTTTTTCCCAAACTGCTGTAAGGACCGGTTATTTTTGTGTTGATGTGTGTTGATATCTTGTGATGATGTGTTCTTTTAGTACTTTTTAATGTGAGGTGAAATCTTTTTTTTTAGGTATTTTATTATATCACTGTGAGATATACAAACAAAAAGATATACAATTAAAAAGTTCATGTTTGGGTTTTGGTCATACAGTGTTCCAGCACCCGTCCCTCCACCAGTGCCCATCTCCCACCACCAACATCCCCGGTTCCCTCCCCCCCTTCCCCAGCCCACCTCCATGGCAGGTTCTTTATTTCTTTCCCTTTCTCTCTCTTTCTCTTTTCCTTCCCTTCCAGACTATGGATTACAGAACATACATTAAAAGGTTGTCATGTGTATCCTTTTGCCTCTATTTAATGCTCAGTTCTAGGTTGGCATTAGTACTGTGTGAGGTGAAATCTTATTGTCACTTTACATTGCATTTCTTTGATTACCAATGAGGCAGAACATTTTTTTTGCAGATACTATCGACATGCAATTTTTGAGGAATTTTTATCTCTTTACTGAAATTTTGATAATATTGATTGCTTTATATTGGTAATTTTTTCCATTGCTTTAAATATCTTGATGATAATATCATAGTCACATAGATAGTAGGTAAATAGTTTCTGTCAGTCTCTGGGTTGTAAGGCAATATTTTATAGACAAAAGTGAGACTATGTTTCAAACCTCTGAAGTTTCATGGCTTTGCTTCCAGACTACAGTGTTATTAAGAGCAAAACAAGAAGAGCTAAATATTTGAACTGAATAAACAATCAAATAAACAATTAAACAGAATAAACAGTTACAATAAAACCTATTCTGAATCATTTCATCTGCAACTACCAGCTATAACATAACAAAATAATGACTAATTAGAGAGAAAATTATTTAAAAAATTCTTATAAACCCATGTTTGGGGTATATACAGAATTCTGCTGTTATCAAGCACTATGTCTTCGACAGTTTAAAATATGTAGCACTACCACTTGTATTCCTAAAGATAAAGATGTAGAACCAGCGTAACCTTCCAGATACTAAAAGTACCAACTGTGTTTCATTCAGTGTACAAACGTATATCTTCAATTTTTCACATGTCAATTAGTGAAATTCAAACACTGCAGCTGAAGACGAAGAGGAGAGTATTCTCTAACAATACAATTAGGGCTGTATAGGCAATTAACTTAGCTCTTTAGTACGAAGTTGGAAGCACTAAAGACTAAAGTAATAAAATATTCACAAACACTTCATCATTATACAGAATGCGGAACAAGCACACATTTTAATACACAATGCAGACAGTCATTATTAAACCTAATGGCATCTAAGAAATGATGAAATGCTCACAGCCTTGTGCTTGTAATGAGATAAGCTTATAACCTGATCAGCTAGCATACAAATAATCTCATCAGAATAAAATTAATGTTCAATTTTATATCTTTCCTAAAGCATTGCTGATCCCCCTCTCTATTTTATGAAACTTATAAAAAAGGAAAATAAAATGTGAGTCATGATAAATCAGTAAGAGTGTTTGTAACACATTATATTTTGAATTCTTATTTCTGCCATCGAATGCTCTTTACATACTAGAGAAATCAAAGAATGCATTTTTGGTACAATGTGAGAAGATTTTACAAATTTTTACTTAAATATGAAATGTTTACATATTATATATTTATTAGCAATCCAATATAATATACTATGTTAATTATATATCATGTTAAAATAATATATGTTAATAGACTTAATTATATTTTCTAAAATTATTTTTCTAACAATGACTATTCCTAAAATGTTTACTTTAAAATTGCAATCACTTGTATCACTTGTCTTCCCATTGTTCATCAATTTGCTCGAGCAGGTGCCAGTAATGGCTCCAATTGTTGGGAATAAGGTCTATTATTGTTACTGTTTTTTGGCATATCGAATACACCACTGGTAGCTTGCCAGGCTCTGCCGTGGCACTGGGTTCATCCCAGGGGAACCCAGTCTTTTTCTGTCAGATCATCAACCATCCAGGGCCCACAGGGGCAGAGCCCTGGGGGGCTATAGACAAGCCTGTCTCCTGTCTGCCACCTGCTGCCGCAGCTAGGAACTGCAGCCACACCTACACCACCTTGAAGGGCATGAAAATTACAATATTTGAGAAAAAATATGCCAAATGATAAATATTTACAAATTTAAAGTAGGAAAATATATAAATTTTATTCTTAGTTGTGTAATTAATCTTTACATTCATTGCTACAGATTGCAAAGAAAGTCATTTAATTATCTACTTACTGAACTGATTTGGTTGTTATAGCTTTTACTTAAAATAGATAATAAACACACATACAAAGGTAGGATAAAATGTCTAGTAACATTTAGTATTTCATGCAATTGAAAATAATTATAAAATATAATTTTCCACTTATAACTTGCACTGGGAAAGAAAATTACAAAGAAGCGATCTAAAAAAAGAATCTTCTGCAAGATGATATCCTGTACCATAATTCTAGAATAGGGGTCCTGAATTTTATTAAATACCTCAATTTATTACTTGCAGTTATTTATAATATCAATAGCAAATTATATCTGAAAAATATAAAGAACCGGCTTGGTTTCAATGAATTACAGATTCAAGCTCCCATCAATTAAAGAGATTAATAAAACTTGTTTAACTAATGAGCTAAGTTGAAGATAATATTTATTTAATCATCTTAGTTACTTATGAGACTTTTATTTCATTTTATTGAAGTAAACACAGTCTAAAAAATGAAGTGGTAAATGAATTAAATATAAGTAACTTATACTATGGTCTGATAAACAATACATGTTTAATAAGTACTTATATACCAAAATGATTCCTGAACATCAATTCTTTTATTCCCTTGGATGCTTGTCACAGGTCAATTTTGCAGGTTATCAGAATTGTTCTTCTGTAAGCTGTACATGTCCTTTAATAAAAAAAATTACATTTGAGGAGAATATACTCTCCTATATCAGGACATGCTCTTCAAAGAAAGAAACTCATAGACATTGCCTTATGGTTTTGATTCATATATGGAGTTCCCCAAAAGAATATTCAGCCTCAGTAGTTTGCCAAAGGTCTATCAGAAGGAAACATGGGTCTTCTAAAAGCTAATGAATTCAAGACTACTGCTCACACAAAATCAATTAATACAACAAGAGAAAAGTTAACTTGGATAAAGAACAAAAGAAGACAGATGGTAAAAACAGATGTGACGAGTGTGCCGTAACATTGAATATAGTAAATTTTCTTTTCAATGATGTTTGACAAACATAAACAGGGCCACCACCAAGGGAGGCTGCAATATCTGGGCTTGGACATTGGTATCAAAAGTTTTGATTTAGGGCCTGCAATAGGCAGGTGTAGTGTCAGTAAAACTGACCTCAAATGCTCAGACTCCAGTCCCTCATAGTAAAGTAGGTAGAGATTGTTGCTCACATTGAATTTACCCAAAATTGAAAAGCATGAAGTAATATTTTAGGCTTGAAAAATGAGGTCTGAACTTAAACAGAATGGTCCAAGATCTTAGGCATAAAGTCATGATATTATTATATGACTTCTAGGCACTCAATTTTTCTCTTAAGAAGCATAAAAAGTCAATATCATAGATAAACCTTTTTTAAGAAATATGTTCAGACGATATTGGTGAAGCTATACATACTTTCCAAATTGCCCAGTTTTTGCTCTCTAGTACAAAATATAACATAAATCAGTGGGCTAATTCATGAAGTAAAACAATATACACAAATTACAGCATAAAGAAATACTTGTGAGTGACTATGTATATAGCTTTTTTCAAATATATTAGTGTGATTAATACAAATGCTTTAATAATAACTTGCTTTGAATTACTTTTATGAAAATCTGGACAGTTTCCATTATTGATGAATAACTCACTCAATCATAAGGACAACTGATAATTTTAGATTATATCCTGATTTATGACTTTCTACTGTGGTTTCTTAATATGGGAGCTCACATTTTCTGTTATTTCTAAAGCTTTTGCAATCTACTATTTTGAATTTGTACATGAAGATTCTAGGCAGTTCCAAGTCTAATATTGGCTTCATATATGTCAAGTTCAAATGGCCTGTTTGACTCCCTGAGCTTTCTTGCACAAATTGTCTCTCTAGTTTTATCCTCTCAAATTCCTGTAATGTTACATGGGGCTTAATTTTATTTTTTTCAAATATCCAATTTAGAGGGTATTATACAATGCTTTATCTTATGTTGTCTTTACATAGCAAAATATTTTTTCATCACAAATCTCATAGGTCTATTTTGCTCAGGGGGGAAATTACCTCTTATTTAATGCCATTAAATACCAGGCACTGTTCTAGGGTCAGGAAAATGAATATACAGTTCTGGCAAGTGAATGTTTACAGTGACATGTATATTTACACAAAAATGCATACTTAAAATTTCAGTTTTTTAAATAAATAAAGGTCAGCATGTAGACTCACTTTCAAACTAGCTTCTTGTAATCACTGTTCTTCCCTTCAATGTTTTCCATTGGTCTTTTATTGCTTTGCTAATATATTCAAAACAATTCAGACCATGTTTTCTTATCATGCTAATTATTTTTATGATTATCTTGAAAGTAGAGTTAATTTTTCACCTTATGTGTTCCAATATGCATTACTTATTATAAAATGAAGCTTTTCTCCTCTGCATGTCATTCATGTAGTGAAGACCACAAAATCTCAGCAGCTCTGTCACGTTGAACATTTGTGAGATTTGTGATGAAAAATATTTTGCTATGTAAAGACAACATAAGATAAAGCATTGTATAATACCCTGTAAATTGCATATTTAAAAATTTAAAATTGCCAATTTTAAATGAAACAGTTCTAAATCTAGAAAGTGAAGAATATCTTGTTCTACTGACAGAAAAACTAACTCAATGACGTTTAGACCAATTTTATGGAAGAGACTAACTTGATATAAATTTACTAGCATTTACTGGACACATTTGAAAAAAAAATGAAATGTATAAAAATGAGAATCTCATAGAAAAGCCATAAACCAATGCATATATTAGTTATAATTATACTTAAAAGTATAAATTAAAAGTCTATATTTTACAACCTAATAGATCACTTTTTCTATTACCATTATGATAAAAATGACTAAAAATTTTCCTGGAATGGAAAGTAGAGTACATAACGTGGCCCCTTTGTGTGTGGCAAAGTAGGATTCAAACCTAGGGACCACGTATTTTCCATGAGTACTACCAGGAGTGATCCTGAATACAGAGCCAGCAGTAAACTCTGAGTACTGGTGGGTGTGGTCCTGCAGTCCTTCTCAACATCTTTGAGTAAAACCATGTGTGCAGATCTTTTTAAGATATGTTTTAAACTCTAAAAATAAAGTTTCCATTTCATCTCAAATGTTCATTTATATATCACAAGAGTATCATATCTAAAATTGTTCCTGGAGTCAAACACTTAACATTCTATCTTAATTTTCTGTGTGAATATTAGTTATATTAAATAATATATTCTAATGTAGTAGGGAAAATAGGTAGAAATATATCACAAGAGTATCATATCTAAAATTGTTCCTGGAGTCAAACACTTAACATTCTATCTTAATTTTCTGTATGAATATTAGTTATATTAAATAATATATTCTAATGTAGTAGGGAAAATAGTAAGGTAGAAATAATCTAAGCTATGTAAATAATCTAAGCTACGTAAACAGTCTAAGCACTAAAAGTGGAAAAGTCAGTGATAGGAAGTCATATCTATACAAAACATTTATACTACCATGAGTTAGAAGTTATTGAATGGTGAGTAAATTCTTACAGCTTTATCATAATGGTAATAGAAAAAGTGATCTATTAGGTTTTAAAATACAGACTTTTAATTTATACTTTTAAATATAATTATAACTAATATATGCATTGTTTTATGGCTTTTCTATGAGATTCTCATTTTCATCTATGTCACTCTTATTCTTTCTGCAAATATAGGTTCTCTGTAAATCATGTGTTAGCAGAGAACCTGGTTCTCTGGTTAGCAGAGAACCTAATTTGGACACTGAAGATACTGCGCTAGATAATGACAAATAAGACAATGTTTTCATTGAGTTTCCAGAATAAATAATACAAAATAGCAAAAGAGCTATAAAGACACAGGGGTGAATATACAGACGTTGCATTCAGTTGACCTTGATTCGCTCACTGGCGGCATGTGGTCACCAAATATCACTGGGTGAAGGCCTGAAGAAACCTGGCCACCACTTGGCTATTTCTGGCACACCAGTAGCTTAGAAGCACCACAAATTAACATCCTTCATTTAATCTGTTAGCCTGGTTTGCCAAGAATCACTGGGCCTCCCAAGTACAGCAAAGAAGTGACTGAAATTTTGTATAAAATGAGTGGTCAAAGATCTCTGTAAGAATATGGCATTTAGGTAACATTCTTAAGAAAGACATGGGATCCAGGTATGAACTTAATGTGAAGAGAGCTGAACTAGCTGAACTACTGTCAAGGTAGATAAAAGAAAGGGTAATTTAAACAACAAAGATCGATGCAGATGAAGTAAAGATTGATCACAGAACCTTTTTTATTTTTATTATATATATATATATTATATGTGTATATATATATATATATATATGTATATATTTGCTTTTTGGGTCACACCCAGTGATGCTCAGGGGTTACTCCTGGCTCTGCACTCAGGAATTATTCCTGGCGGTGCTCGGGGGACCATATGGGATGCCAGGGATTGAACCCGGCCCCCACAGAACTTTTTTTTATAAGTCTAATCATTTTGTATGTAAGTGTAATGTGTTGTTATTGGATATAATAGTGGAATACATATATGGAAAATGGATGATATAGAAGTTAGAAACATTGATGACAAGTTAAACAGCTATTGCACTGATACAGGTTTTAAAAGAACGGTGGTGTGGAACAAGATAGAAATGAGACAAAATGGAAACTCTTTTTACCTTAAGTAATATAAACAGGAAATACAGGTGGAATGTAGTTATAAAGGATATTGAACAAACAATGAATCTTTGTGTATTAAATTTAAACATTTAATACACAAAGCTGATAGTATTATACACTAATATTAGAAAACAAAGAACCAGATTAAGCGCATGTCTAACTTCACTTCACTTGATCACTTGAATCCCGTTATTCATCGATTTGCTCGAACAGGCTCCAGTAACTTCCGACCCGAGTCCACCATCCCAATGGAGCCTCAGAAGAGCCTAGAGAAACCCCCACACCTTGCTGGCAGCGATCTTCACAATCCACACTCCTCAGCTCGTAAAATCTCCACCCAGAAGATTAATCCAGTCTCCAGCCCAGCTTGTCAGAAACCCAGCCTACAAGAATCCACCCTGCAGAGACCCACCCTTCAGAGGAGATTATTTCATGCCCAGGAATGCTTGAGCCTAAGATACAGATACACCGGTAGAGCAGAAACCAGCTTTCCCGTTGCTCGTGGCCGCTGTGTGCCCTGGCGATTTACTTCCAAATTTCCGTGAATATTCTACCCACCCTTCGGAGAGAGCCCCACAAAGTAATGAGAATATAGCACCCGCAAGGCAGAGTCTGGCAAGCTGTCCGATGCGTGTTCGATATGCCAAAACCAGTAACAGTAATGTCTAACTTAGATTAATTTGGGGGACATAATTTGATACTCAACTTCAAATGTGAAACAGGATAAATGTAATATGTGTGCTTATATAAACATAAATTATATACTGTGTTCTATATGGTTCTATATAGAGCATAAAATATGTATGCATATATACATATATATGATGTATACACTTTAATGAAAAATATGCCAGGTAATTATCCCAAACATGGCAGAGACAAATGAGATCACTGTTTTCTTTCAGTGTAGAACTAGACTGGGCTCTTTAATAACTAGGCTGTTTTCCCTCTTTTTATGGGCAGAAGTTAACTTATAAAGTTGCTGCTGCAGATGAGTCTATAGAAATGTGATTTTTATCTAGTGGAATAAAAAAATATTTATAGTCTATTTATAACAAGGTATTAGGAACTTTTCCTCTAACTCATAAATATTGTATTAATACTGTTGAAAATACACAGCTGTTTTGTGTATGTTCTTTATACCAATTTTAATGTAATATTATCATTAATGATTTAAACAGAATATTTGGCATGTGTTATATTTTCTGTGAAATTGTTGAGTTTCTTTTTTACTATTTTTAATTGATTTTGGTGGACTTAGGCTGGGGTCTTTGTTCCAGGGTCACTGTTGTCATGTATAAAGAACCAAACGGAGAATCAAACAGGGGTCAGCTACTTGCAAGTCAAGCAACTTACATGCTCTACTATCTGGCCTTGAGTTTAATATAATTTTAGAAAATTAAACTCTAATATCAACAAGAGAATAAAAGTGCCCTTTGCACATAGATGATAGTTAAAATATTGATGAGAAAAATAAGTGAGAATAATTTTGATTTCAGTGTTTAATAAGGAAAACACACACATGCTCGCATCACCATACTGCTATGTATCTACAGAATGCAGATATACATATTATATGATCAGAAATTTTCCACAAATTTACAGATCCTTTTTTAAGTAAATTATAGATTAGAAAACATGACTACCACACCCAGAGTCTCACAATAAGAAAAATGTAAAAGATCAAATATAGTCTTTTATCATATGAGTCCTGTTTTTCTCCTTGAAGTTCTACAGTTTCATCCCCACTCATTTTATTTTTTTAACTCTTGATATAACCCTTCACTTGGCCTCACTGGCTTCGAATTCATGTCTACATATAATTTAAACAACATAATTCAATTTTTCAAGTATGTATGATGTTTAATTACTTGAACCCTTGAGATCAATCCTAAAGTATGTGGAAATTTTCTCTAATTACTAATTTAATGTATTTGTGTAAATATATATATTCATATATATACTCATATATATATGCATACATAGGCATACAACATATAATTTTTTCTACCAGAGAATTTTGGTAGAAAATACTAAACATATAATTTTTTCTACCAGAGAATTTTGGAGTCATATAAATGTAGAAAGGCCATAGGAATACTGTATTTCAATAGACCCCTCACAAAAACATGTTTCTGTTACTATTTGCAATATTGTGAGAGTATCTCTATCCTGCCAATTTTTCTTTGGGATGCATTTTTCATCTGTAGACTAACTTGACACCTTAAACTTGAGACCATCACAATAAAATAATATTTCAATGATATAACTATCAACTCTTATCAGACTTTATGTATAAACACTTTCTCATAATGTTCAAGACTGAAATTAATACCAACCAGCATTACTACTGAAAAATTGAATACACAGAACTTCTGATTTCACAAATGTTCATAACATAAGCATTGATCCTTTCCCTGAAACACAATAAAATTATTCATTGAATTCAATACCTATTTAATAGTCAAAATTTTATGCTATTATTTTATCAACCTGTAAAATCAGCATTTTGATATTCTTCTGTACATGAATGCTTAATGAATTGGAATTAGAAAATAAAATTTCCTATAACCCTTACTTGTTAATTCAATGTCTTTTATTTGAATAGACTAAGGCCTACATGAAAATATTGAACTGGCATTCATAGCAAGACTGCATTTTATAATTCCTTAACTTTAAACCATTTCCCTTAATTTCTATATCTCAATTTATCCATTCATAAGGTGTTTAAAATTCTTGTTTAAGAATATTATTTAGTATAGACTGTTATTCGCTAATACTATGTTTAAAATATATGACTGCATGGACCAGAGAGACAGAACAGGCATAAGGCTCTTCCTGAATCCAACTATTGTTTGATCCCTGGAAGCACATAAAGTCCATTAAGAACCATCAGGAGTGGTCTCTGAGAAGAGTCAGGATTTGTGGGTGCTCCCCACCAACACTCTAAAACAAATAAAAATATAAAATATATATTCTCATACATGAAGATATGAAAGCATATACCAGTGTAAGAGCAAATCCTCGATTTTATAAATACTCACACATAAACATACAGTAGAAGATAATTAATTTCTCCTTAGTTCAGACTTTGTAAGGCTGAAGAAATATGAGCGGGTTTTAAAGAACAGTTATACATTAGATAAATGCATAGAAAAAGTTTTACAGAGATACTGAAGTAGGAACATGCGGGCTGTCTTTTGGAGATAAAGGGGAAATCAATTTGGCAATAGTAGAGTTTATAGAGAGTTAAAGTATGAAGTAAATTTTAAAGGGTAGCTTTTAAAGGGTAGCTATGTTTTAAGAGATTTATTCTGCCAGGTCAAAGGATTTGAAATTTATCCTGTGAGCTCTATATTAAAGGGAAAATTCTGGTAAAGGTAAGTAGCCAGTAGAGTGGTATGAACTCGATGGTTTCCTACATCTTAAAAATGAAGAAATAAAAATACTTTGGGAAAATAAAATGTATCTTGCTACTTAATAACACTATATAGTTCTATATATGTGTAGAGCATAACAGCAATTTTAATATCTAGGTATTGAAAATACATGCTCAAAGAACACACAAAACCACACATAAAAGGTTTATACTTGACTGGAAAAGATGAAATGAAAAATGTCACAAATACGCCTAAAACAAAAGTAGTGACATAATCTTTGAGAGAGTGCATATTTTATGAACATATATTAGGATTACTAAAATAGTTTTGCTGGAGAAGTGGTTTCAGTTTGATTCTTGACACATTTTTGTGTTGGCAAAATTGGATTTGGGAGAAAGCAATTTTGGAGAAAAAAAATCACATATCCAGTACTCCTGATATGTCAGAGAGTAGGGCACTTATAAATTTGAAAGAATTCTAGTATAGCACAGATGGTGCTAAAACATGCCATGCAGAGGAAGAAAGGAAAATGATTATTTGGGGTATTTGAATAGTTTTGGTTTTGGTAAGACTGATCACTTTAAGGGGCGTTAGGAGCACAGAGGTCCCTCTCTGAGATCTGAAGGGTTTACACCAGAGTCAGAAGCTAAGGCACTTGGAAGTTATCTGTGTAGTACAAGGGTGCCGCTATACTGACTTCATGAAATAAGGAACCAGAGTTCGAGGATGTAAAACCTAGTTAATTCTCAGGGACTTTCGTGACTTACATCCACACATCGACCCTTTAACATTCACAGTAATTGTTGGTGCTTAGGTACCCAGAGAAAACTCCGAGAGTTTTCTGAGAGCAATTCACAATCAATTGTTCCAGGAAATATCCAGTCACTGCCTATCATTCTCAGAATACCCACCACTCCCATGTTTTGATTCCTTGGTATTTCCTATGCCCTTTTATCCATAACACCTGCCAGAATGTGGAACTCTTGAGGAAACTTCTATTAACAGCATCTGTAGGAAATAGTCAATGGCCATAGATCTCCACCAAGGTTTGCTTTCATCTAGTTCCCAAGGTCTTACTGAGTAATTGCTCACCCTGTGGTAGCATTCCAAGATTTCTCAGAAACCTCCCTGCTACAAAGATGGCAACGACTTAGAGTGCTTGTTTGTTATCTAAACTACTCTGGCAGCTCCAGAGGCCAAGTTTCCCTTTACAAAAGCTGAGATGAGAGTGAGGCAGCAGATGAGGGTCTTTTGGACCTTAAAACTTCTGGTGAAAATTCTACAAGTATTTTCTTACTTAAACTGAAAATGCCTGCCGATTCATCTCTGTGACAAAAGCTTCAACACTTAAACTTGTGCACTGGCAGCCTCCTTGCTTTAAATCTATTTAAGTTTTGGTTCTTATTAAATATAAACATGGTTCGGTAATAGTTCTACTGTATGATAAAAAAAAGCTTTCACTCTATGACATGTTACAGAAAGTAGAAAATATATTGTTGCATTGCTTGTTGACAACTATTTCCCAATAGTAACCCTATCTAACCTTATTCTAAACTTGCTTATAACCCTTCTAACCTTAGAACCCCTGTCCTACAGGTTGCCATCCTCTTATGTTGTACCGTGCTATGTTATTTTAACCAGAGGTCCTTGGAATATGCTGAGTGTACACAGGGCATCATACGACCCCAGTTGAGGATTGGATGTCTCTTATCTAGAGGAGTTCTGTGTGATTAGAATTAAGACATAATCAAGTCTTATGTTTCAACTAGATTTGAGGGCTAAAATCAGGAAGTGGATGTTACCAGAATGGTTAATTATGCTACTAGAGTCCTCTGTAGAGGATAGAAACTTCAGTGCTTATAGGTCACTAAAAAATCCCTTGAAGTTCTCAAAGCAAGAGATTGAAATCTTAGATGACAGAAAATCTTGCACTTGAGGATGTCCCCAATGCTAACATGCCTATTTCTTTAAAAAGTAATGTTTAAGTGTCATTAATATTGTGGTAATAAATGAACTCTTTAGCGAATACGCATTATTTCACCATATACTTATTATGCATTTACTGTGTGTCAGTGATTTGCTGATATTTTTTCTTTTATGAGCTATGAAAATTCAATGAAATTAAGTTATTTTCTTTTCCTGGCAGAGCTTATGTGTGATTTAAGCAGAACTTTATATCTTATAACTTTATAAGAGATCAAAAAGTTGGTTATAATAGTCTTCAGGGGAAAATCTAAGAACCATACATCTGGTTGGGTACTTTGGGACCTTATAATATACATCATGCACTGGAAATTTTTTTTGTAAAGGTGGTGTGGCTTCTTTTGGTTTAGGGTGATATCTGGCAGTATTCAGGGCATATTCCTGACTCTACACTCAGTTTTAACTCCTGAGTTACAACTTAGTTGTAACTGAATGGCTCAGGGGACCATATGGGGTGCTGAGGATAAAGCCTGGGTTTACCAAGTATATGGCAAGTGTCCTACCCACTACTATCACTACAGCCACCTACCATGCACTGTTTTAAATAAATTGATTGTATAACATGGGAGACAGACCTAAGTCCTTAAAGACTGGCTTTTCAATACCAGCTCATCAACATTATGCTATGTGACTATGTCCAGAGGTTATATATAATAACCTCTATGTCTTATTTTCCTATTTAAAATAAGATTAACATTTTAACCTACGTCAGAGATTTTTACTGGGTTTATTAAGTTGAGATAAATAACAGCGGGCTTGGAGAATAATCTGGGTCTTATATCCATCAGTCATTATATTATCATTTTATCATAGTGTTACATATAGGATTGATTCTACTTAGATAATTTTAGATGCAGTATCAGCTGCCTGTTTGATTTCAGAATATTTCACACTTACATTGTTTATACATTTTATTTATTTATTTATTTATTTATTTATTTATTTGCTTTTTGGGTCATACCCGGCAATGCTCAGGGGTTTCTCCTGGCTCTGCTCTCAGGAATCACTCCTGGCGGTGCTCAGGGGACCATATGGGATGCCGGGGATCGGACCCAGGCCAGCATGGGCTGGCTGCATGCAAGGCAAACACCCTACCCACTGGGCTATGCTCCAGCCCCTGTTTGTACATTTTATATTACTAATGTTGGCAGAAGGTAGATCTAAGGATATGCAAAGGAAAGTCTGATGGATACTGGCTGTTAATAAATACACAGGGTCTTCTGGCTGACTGTCTCCCAATAGAGTTAGTATGTAGAATTCCCCTAGTGAGACTATTAATCAGGCTGCAGTTACACAGACAAGGCTATCCTAGGTCATTTCTCTGCACATTTCTTATTGGCTATAACTAGTCCAAGATAGAGTCTAATGGATGATGCTTAAAGTTAGGAAGAAAACAGGCTTTCCTTTGTTCTTCTGTCTGACATCACCTTGCCATCATGGGCTAGTCCTGAAGGCTGAGTTAGCAACTGTAATGTGTTCTTTTGTTCACCTCACCTTACCTAGATAGCATACCCTACAGGTTTCTGGTTCCTGGATGTCTCCTTCCTATTATTCCTAAGACCTATGCAAAGAACGTGAAATGTTTTTGTAATGTAAACCATGCAAATTTAACTCTAAGCTGTATTGCTCTTTGAGATTATGGGATGTAAGAGAGTTGGGGTCTTTGTGGAGGTGGTCAGTCAGCTGCCAAGATGAGAGGTGCTGCCCGTCCGGCTGGTGATCATTAAAAATATTAATGGATATATGTCGTGTTCCTAGAGTCTCATCTCTGCGCCTCTGACCTGACAGGACATTCCTGCTTCAACTAAACTAGTAGTTCATGTGCATTACATTTACAAATCAACATACTAAAACAATGATGTGTGTTTGTGTGTATGTGCTGGTTGGGTGGAATCCAGATCCCTTAAAAGCAAGGCAGGCTCTTTACTGCTGAACCATAACAAAGTTCAAACCTGCCTCAACATTGCCTTTAATAGAGTATAATTTTCTAATTACATATTTATATGATTTTCATGTTATCTTGAACTAAATCTTAGTAAATAAATATTTCAGGACTTTCATTAGTGGCTGAGAATGTTAATGTATTTGAATAATAAAATTCTTGTTTTTGATTTTTCTTGGAGGGGTCAGAAGACTGGGTGACACTTGTCTGTACACAGTGCTTGTTGCTCTGGAATCACTTCTGGTTTTGCTCAGGAGATATTTGCAGCACTAACAATCAAATTAGAATTGGCCAAATAAAAGATATAGTCTTGATGTTCCTCCCTCTCTCTCAGGCCCAATTTCTGATATTTTAATAGAAGATACAGGTACAATAAAATATTTTCCTAATTGTGTAATTACACCCTCAGGAATACTCAGGTCTATATTTTTATTTAATATATGCAATTAGCCATTGAGTTTATTTTTGAAGTATGGAATCTATTCACTTGTGACATTGTTTTTGGAGGTTCTGGGACTCCAATGGCCGTCTCTACCACTTAGGCTGGTAGTTCAATGTAAAGACCTAAGAGTGTAGTGCCACTTAGTTACCAAGGAGAACTACTACGGAATTTCCTGGGTGGCTCCAGCAGTGTATCAGGTAATGCTAGATCTATATACCAGGTGACACTGAGCTGACCATGGGGTATTAGAGATCTAACCAGTGTCATCCATGGGCAAGGCATGTTGTGTACACACTATATTATCTTAGATTTCAAATAAATCTAAGAGAAAAAGACTACCCCAATATAAACCTACAGTTTTTTGACAAGACTATCCCCAATATAAATCTACAGTTTTTTGACAATTAAGATTTTATTGATTTTTTCATATATTAGTGATAATACAGGAATGAAAATGAGATCATCACTAAGATGCTGAGAGAAGCCTTAAGCCAGGTGTTTTGACTCAATGTATTCGATATTTCTTTTTCATAATTGCTATTATGTTTTAATTTATTAAAGTTATTAGAACTGCTGATGACTTTTCCAGGAACTAAATTATAGTCATTACATTTTAAAATATAATCATAAAATTATATGCATAGGGGACATGCATATACAATTTTGAATATGAAACTGTCACTGAGAAAAATGTTAGCTAGCAAAATCTACATTAATGCAAGCATTAATGTTCTGCGGAGACTTCCAGTTCAGGTTGGGATAAATTGTGATCATGATGGCAAATTGCTTAGTATAATGAAGAGAATAACCCAAACAGGATCCCATATATTTTTAGAAGAGTTTCCAGTTACCCCTCACATAATAGTGATTTTTATTACTGTGAACACTATTTTAACCCGGTATCAGCAACTTTCATATTAGGCAGCTAAATTTATTAAATGTGAACATTTATAGATTTGGCAGATTACTAAAATAGTAAGACTTTCTCATTAATTTTCTATAGTAGGAGGATATATTTTTAGACACAACAGAGTGAATTTTGTGTTTATCTTACAAATAAAGGAGTAATTCCCATAATAGAACAATTAAAAATACTCCAATTCGATGCTTTTTTTAAAAATTAAAATGTTATTATTCTTTTCAAAATATGCAACTTACCAATGTAAATTAGTAACTATGAGCTGCAATATTCCATATAATCATATTTATGGTGCTTATATAAAATTTAAACATTTTACATATTAATGCATATTTCATTGAGAATTTTATATGTATATGTGTGACATTTAAGTATAGGAAACTATACTAATATAGTCAACCAAAAAAAAGGAAAGTGGGAGCACTTCATGAATGTTGCTTATTTGTGTCCATTTTTTATTTATGGTCTCTATATTTTATTTATTTATTTATTTATTTATTTTTTGCTTTTTGGGTCACCCGGCAATGCTCAGGGGTTACTCCTGGCTCAGCACTCAGGAATTACTCCTGGCGGTGCTTGGGGCACCATTTGGGATGCCGAGGATAGAACCCAGGCCAGCATGGGCTAGTCTTGTGCAAGGCAAACGCCCCTACCCGCTGGGCTATCACTAGGACCCTTATTTTATTTATTTATTTTTTATTTTTTAATTAATATTTTATTATACCACCGTGAGATATATAATTACAAAGTTGTTCATGTTTGGGGGTTTCAGTGACACAGTGTTCCAGCACCCATCCCTCCACCAGTGCCCATTTCCCACCACCAATGTCCCGACCCCCACCCATAGCTTCATAGCTTGCTTCTATAGCAGGTTCTTTATCTCTTTCTCTCTCTCTCTCTCTCTTTTTCTCTCCTCCTTCTCTTACATATTGTGGATTGGAATACATACACTTAGAAGCTATTATGTGCATCTTTTTTTCCCTGTATTTAATGCTCAGTTCTAGGTTGGTATTAGCCCTTTTGACAATTATTAGCAGGTTGTTCCCTTCTCTGTCTTACCTACCCTCTGATTCCCACACCTTTGTGGTAATTTCCACCTTTACTTTGCTTTTTGGGGCACACCTGGTGATGCTCAATGGTTACTCCTGGCTTTGCACTAGAAATTACTCCACTGGTGCTCATGGGCCATATGCGGTGCCCGGCATCAAACCCAGGTCAGCTGCGTGAAAAACAAATGTCCTATCCACTGTACTATCATGACACCTCCCTCTACATCTTGCTACATCTTAAATTGCTTTATGGTTTCTAATATTGCATTGGTATTTGTTCTTCATATGCCATCCATTTTTGCTTGGCTATGCTTTATTATATTGACATTTAAACTATCATAGACATATTGGATTTAAATTAAAGACCACAATAATTTATAAAGAACAAAATGATCTGTTTTATTTTTGTTAAATACACAGTAGCGATTTTGGTAATCACTATTCCATTCTTATACTGAATTTTATAGTTTACTTTTAAAACGTAAGAGAGATCTACTGATTTTTCTTGTTTTGTTTAATAGTAATCCTATATATAGGCTTAACTATATGTTTAAAGGGTGCCCGGCCTCACAACAAGCCATACAAGCCCCCACTCTATGAGGGCCTCCATTTTCCACATCCAGACTTCCCCCTCATCAGAACTCCACCCAGCAGAAAAGCCTATCACCGCCTGGCTCGTGTGGCCACGGTTCATCAATAAATGATGGATTTATAGATGACTACAAGAGTATGCTACCCACACGGCAGAGCCTGGCAAGCTCCCCATGTCGTATTTGATATGCCAAATACCAGTAACAATTTTAGACCTCATTCCCATGACCTGATGGAATGGTTTGAGGCTCTTTATGTTCCTGGAGCAAGCAGGTGACCTTGGGCTCTACTTGCATGAGACAGGACATATGGAGATGTTGCTGGTGCCCGCTCGAGCCAATCGATGATGAATGGGAAGACAGTGATACAGTGATGTGTTTAAAAAGTATAGTATCGTACTACATATAAATATATTATCTGTATATCATATAATTTTGTATAAAATATAGATTATGACTAATATATTATAAATACATTTATTATGTATTTTATTGAATGTCATCCCATACAAAATTACAATAGAATAGGTAAAGTAGAATTTTATCTAGTCATTCATTCATTTGTGAGCTTTGTTTGTTTTCATATGTTGGCTATTATAAAATAATTATTAAAAATAGCATGGAGGGGGCCGGAGAGAGAGCCCAGCGGGTAGAGCGTTTGCCTTGCACGCAGCCGCCCATGTCGGCCAGGGTTCGATCCCCGGCATCCCATATGGTCCCCAAGCACCGCCAGGAGTAATTCCTGAGTGCAGAGCCAGGAGAAACCCCTGAGCATAGCCGGGTGTAACCCAAAAAAGCAAAAAAAAAAAAAGCATGGAGTACAGAAATCACTTTGTGATTCTAATCTGATATATATATACATATATATATATATAGGTGTGCATATTTATGCCTGTGTCTATATGTATATATTCCAAATAGTGGAATTTCTGAATCATATAGGAGTTCTGTTAATTTTTTAAGGAAATTCCATGCTGTTTTTGCCAAATAACATTGTGATGAATCCATGGCATTTCCAAAGCTAAATAGTTTATTTTAACTATCTTTCAGTAGATTATGGATACAAGTTTTAATAACTTAAACAAAAAATAATTGTTACAGTCTACATGTTTAAAAATGTATTTAAAAAATTCAGAGACTGGGTAGGAATTTTTTCAGTTTCTGTTTTTGGCCACAAAAAACAGGACTAGGGAGACAATAATGGGGTGCTGGGATTAAACCAAGGTAAGTCATATGCTAGGAAAATGCCTTTTACACTATACTATACTCTGGCCCGAGGGCAGTAAATCTTTATGCAATCTTGAAACTTTATACAATGCAATCTTTATGAAATAGATAATTTCCTCACTAAGTCACCAACACTGATATTTTAAATGATACATATAAAATATTTCCATTTTCATGCTTTTAAGGATGTGCTATTACTATTCTGAAGTTTATATCTTTGGGGCCGAAGCACACCCAGAAAGGCTTCTGGCTCTGCACTCAGAAAATTCTGGCTATCCTTGACCATGTGGGATGCCTGGGATCAAACTCAGGTTGACCATGTGACAGGTAGGCACCTTACTTTGAGTACTGTGTTTCCAGGCACAATTCTGAAATTAAAAATTTAATATTAAATGTGAATGTAACCTATAGACAGTGATTTTTTTAAATATATGAAGCAGTTGCTAATAGTGTAAAGGCAGTTTCCTTATACGTATCATTGAATAAGAATCCCATATTTATTTAGGGATATTTGAGATTTAGTAATATTACTTGAAAATAAATTCCAAGTTAAGTAAACATATTGATTGAAAAAAGATCAACTCCAAAATTTGCAGAGAGCTTGTAATCTAACTATCGTGTGTAATCAGATTTCTTAAATGAGGGCATAGATATTCAGTTATACTGAGAAAATAATTAGGCTAGGGTATTAACCTTCTTCTCTTTGCTTTATATATTTGTAGCATACTAAAATGACATTTTCTGACCTACCATCGCATTTTTAGTATTCTCCTTTTTATTTATAGTTAAACAAATTTGTCCTGTATTTCCCTCTCAGCCAGTCCCTCTGAATCAGTAATATCTATTCATTTATTTTGTGATGATTCTAGTTAAGAACTGACTACCTGTCTCTTGACTTGTGACCACAGGAAACAAATGTAAAAATATTATTGCAATCCCAACATTAATGATTCAATCTTAAAATTTAATATTAAAACTAGCTTATCATTTTACTGTTAATCACATTCTGATATTTTTTTGGGAAATGGATTTGATATTTATCAAAAATGGCCAGTTTATTTGACTCAGAAATTCACTCTATATTCCTAGTGAGCGCTACTCTGATCTTTATGATACATCCTCTGATTTAAGTCTGTTCTCTAATTTTCTCCTGAATCCTTAGATCCAACCTGTTTCTATGTATATCCCATTACCCAAATTCTCTACTCTGCAAATCCTGGGGAGGAATAGGATTGTTTCAGGTTGAAGGCTGTTTTAATATTAGCTTAAAACTAATCAATCATAATTACCTAACTTGCATTGATATGCAAATCAATACAATATTTGGGAAGAGAAATTTGGCAATACTGTGAGATAAGGTATAAAAATTCAATAATCTTTGAATTATCACATGAAACAGTATTAAAAATAAGCAGTATATTATTACAAAAATGTACTGGAATATGTTAGGTGATGAATGCTAATGAATTTTAAATGTATTAAACTATGTAATGTAAATTTTAACAACTGACCCAGTTTTACTTCAAACCATCAAGGACTTCTTACAAACAATACAGTCATTGTGAAAATATTAACTACACTATTGTTTTATGGAAATTGAACGTGGAAGACATTTTTTATAAGAAAACAAATTTCTTGGAAATTTGCTTCTGCATGTCCTTCCTATGATATAAATATGTGTCTTTTGTCTTTATAGTATTCAATATTATATTGGCTTGCATAAATTGTCATCCATGTGCTATTATATACCTTTCTTAAAATTAATATTCTTATATTTTATGTAATTTTAAATCAATAGCATTTCTCATAACTAGCTTAATCTATTCAGTTTCTGTAATATAAAACCAAAAGTTTTTAAAATCTGGGGGCTATGCTAGGCTAATGGTACAGAATCACACCTAGTGAGGCCATGGACCATATCTGGTGCTGGGGACTGAACACAGGCCTCTCACAAGCAGACCCAGTGCCCTTCCTGTCCGGTGCCCTGCTTAGCTTAATATACTTTGGCCCTTATTTCTAGAGTTTTCACTGTTGAACAACTTGAAAAATGAGAATATTTTCTATTGCACTATGGTATAATGATTTTCATGCACCATTTTAATAGATACTCTAATTCATAAAATTGAATTATACTAATGATTCTCCCTGCTATGGCTCTAATTTAATTCCATGTGCTTTAGCCTTCCATTAGCATGAGTTTAATGTTTTATAAATCTTTTTAATTTTGATTATTGATGTAATATTTATGAGTACAAATTCATTTTTTGGCATATAATTTAGTTGAGTTTGATAAATTTATACAATGTAACCACCATCACAGTTGAAACACAAAATAATTCCATTGCCCCAAAATATGTTTTCATTATCCTTTATAGTCTTTATTTTACCCTATCTCCCTTGATCTTAGCATTTACTTGTGGTTACCACTTACATATTTTTTCTTTTTTTTCCCTATCTTCTCCCTTCCTCTCTTCTCCTCTTCTCTCCTCACCCTCCTTTCATTTTCTCTTTACTCGATACCCTTCACTCCCATCCTCTGCTCTTTTTTTGTTTTTAGGCCACCCTGGAAAACTGATAATGAAAAATGATTGTGCTTTAGCCTTATTCCTGGCTATGCATTCAGGGATTACACCTGGAGTAATAGTTCCCCCATTGTTGGGGGACCATATGGCTTGCTTGGGCTGGAATCTGATTGGGTAGGCCGAGTGCAAGGCACCTGACCCACTGTACTATCACCAACTTAGATTTTTTCCTGAAACCAAACAAGTATTTAAAAATTTTCATGGAACAATAAATTTTCCTTTTTAATTTTCAATAGGTGTTGCTTGTTACTTAAACCTATATGGACAAATATGATGAGATACAATATCACTACTTTTACCCAAGAAACAAATTCTTTCTTGTCAAAAAAAAAGAAATTTTGTCTCCAAGTTAAAAACATTAAAGGAGAATTATTGAAGTTAATAGTACCTCATTAAGTTAATTCATGAAAATTGAGAATGAAAGATTGATCTCCAGGTATTCAAATACATCACTGACTTAAAGAAAATACCTTGATAAATCAAAGGGCAATTTTAACTGATGGTTCCTATATAAGTAATTCAAAGCAATCATATCCAAAGTATTGGAAGATAATATAACCTTTTGAGCTTTTGTCTGTATTAAAGTACATTTCTTTGAGTGAACATAGAATAGGTTTTAGTTACAAGCTATAGCTGCTAAAGTTATATTGAAGCAATATGTTTTTCAAAGAGAAACTTAAAAAAACTAAAAAAGACTGATCATGGAAATCTCCAGTTATTTTAGAATTGAGTTTAAGTTTTATATGCAAGTAATTTTCTAGAGGAAAAATGGATTGAAAATTACAGATATTGTGTGATATTTCAAAGAAGAATACAAACTTAAGTTTTGAAACATCATTTAAAATTCCCTTAGGAGCACAATTTATCTTGCATGTAGGCAGCATAGTATATAGAACATATGGCAAATAAGAGAGACATGTTCTGTCCTTTCCTCTCCGAGATGCTTTAGTACTATCCTTACTCTAAACAAGGAAGAATTAGACTTAAAATACAGAATTGTTAGAGAGATTGCCATACGCATCTCCCAAAATAATCTACAAGTTCAATAATAAAAAGTGAGCCATAAATTCTCCTAGGTAGAAAAAAGACTAGACCTTATCAATACTTAAAAATGTATTTCCACTATTGTTTTACATTTGAAAGCTTAAACAAGGCCTGTATGTTTAAGGACCTTATAGATAATTAACTTACGTAATTGAAAATTGTCATTGTCAGAGCAAAGGAGGCTGAATGCTTACTCATGTGTGATCCTTTCAAACACATGGCCTTCCAGTCTTCACCATGGATGCCCTGAATACCACCGGGTATGTCCATGAAAGCTCCAGAGAACAGCCATAATGGCATTTGTAGCCCAGAATTATATCACAAGATCTAGAATTTGTTGACTCCTGCAGCATCACATGCTCAGATCCTATCTTTTAACTGCCAGCCCGGTTGGCTTAGTATTGATGGCAGGACCTCCCTTGCCCCCTAAAGATTGCTTGGGAAGCCCCTTAAAAAATCGTGGCAGTGTAAAGAAAAAGGGATAGTTAACACATTCCACTGACATAAATGAATTAGGACAAAAACATCACCTATTATTATTTTAATAAATATTACAATAATCATGCAATTATATACTTGTGTACATTATAATTCAATGATATAAATAATTTATAAATAAATCAAATGCTAAAAGGAGCTAATTAAAGAATTTATATGTGATGGAACGATAGAATGATAGGTTTTAGATGGAGATTGAGAATATATTTTAAAAACTGAAGTCTTTAAATTCGACTCAAGTTAAATTTAAAATTCTTTGTTTCAGATTTTCTTCTTTTTATAAGTGATCATATTCTATTTCTAGAATTAAGGGTGAGTTTAGCTACCTCTACTATGTGGAAAATAGCAATTTGTAAAAAACTCTGATCTTGCAACATTGATTTTTCAATTTCCCAAATCATTTTAGAGAGACTTGGTATTCTTGGTATTCAAAATGGAGTGTGAGATTGGCTAAAGCTTCAGCATGAGTTCTTAGACACTGAATAATGATTACTAGTCAGAAAATGCTCAGGAAGGTGTCAAATGATAGCAGATTCTCCTTTCTGTACTCTCCTTTCTTTGGTAACCTGACACCTAAGATTCTGGCTCCCCTGGTAGGCATCAGTTTCACGTTTCTAGTTCCAATTGACTGCTCAAGGCTCTGGGCAATTTTTCAGCACCTTGAATCTTCGTACAATATCAGTAAAGAAAAAAGTAGTACAAATATTTTGTCTCCTTTTAGTATATTTATCTTATCTGTAGTATGCTTTTTGCTTTAACGCTGTAGCTGAAGTAGTTGTACAGTATATTATATAGCATAGCTATAAAAAGGTATAAAATGTGAATATTTTAAAAACTATTTTAATTTTTTCATGAATTTTCAATTTGACACACTATTATGATATTTGATTTAATGCATTCAATATATATAATTAAAATATTGGATGAATTTTGATCTAAAAATCACTTTCTTACTACTAGAAAACGTTTTCAGTTTTCTCCATACTATTACAACAGATATAAAAACACTAAGTAGGTGCCAGAGAAACACATTCCAAGTGGAAGGAGTTACCCACTACATAAATCATTTCTCCTGTGTCTATACACACAGACACGTACACAAAAAAAACACACAGAGCAACAAGAATCATTCAAAGGAAAAAGAAGCATCTGCTTTAAACCACTGTTTTTTACATCTGAACAGAATAAATATTGCAACAGTTTCTAATACCATTCTAATCTATTCTTTTCTAGCATCTTCGTTAAACAAACATATACTGCATGATGTTTTGTAATTTTTTACTTTTACCCATATCAGCAAGTACTTTAATTTTATTACTTAAATGAATCAATTTAGCTTTATTTCTATAAACTGAAATTTTCTATAAGCCTGGAAAATTCAAAATACAAAGAACAAAATTATGAGAAAATATTTGGCAAAACAACATTTTTAAACATACAAACTTTGGGTTTACAAATACAAAAGTAATTGTAAAGGTTTTTTGTTTTCCCATACCCAATGATGCTCACACTTAATCCTGCTTTGCATTCAACAATCTCTCCGGGGGTTGGGGGGGACGCATGCAATCATCTTATGGAACTAAATGCAGTGCCTGGGTTAGAAACATGCATAAGCCATATTCAAGACAAGTGCCCTTCCATGTGTATTACTGCTGCAGCTCCACATGTTAGGTATTTACAAGTATACATTTCGGGGTGGAGTGTTATGTCCGTTAGTGATATGTACATTTTTTTTACATGTAGCCAATTTGGGTTCAATTTCCTTCACCCCATAAGTTAACAGAGCACTGTCAGGAATGATACCTGAGATAGGTATCCAGAAGCAAACCCTGAGGATGCTGCATGTGGCCCATACAAACCAATAAAATAAAATAAGTTTACACATTTTAACACGGGTATTATTATATATTTTATTGGACATGATATTCTCTAATGTCTGCAGTGATTAGAAAAAATTAGAATTATTTGATTCACATACAATTCAGTAAAAAGAATAGTAGAGAAGTTCTGATTACTACGTAAGATGAGAGAGTTATGAAGTATTCTGATTAATCCACTGTTCTACTTATAAAATTGTTTTCAATTATTTTAATTCATTGAAAAATTTACTTTATTCTTAATATAATGACTTTAGATACTCAGCTTTTAGCCCTTGTATGTGTGAATGTTTAATCAAAGGCAAACTAGTAAAGTGGTGATTTGATTAAACTGTCCAATGAATTCAATTAAGAACATTCAATAGAGAAGTTTTAAACATTTTGGAAATAAATTTTGGTTGTAAGGAAATTGATAATTATGCATGCTGCTGTGAGGGAGAAAGGGAATGTTTTTGTACCCTCTGGGTTTTTCTTACATTGTTTGAGTCATCAAATTGGCATTAGACATATTATAGGAATAAAAAACACATTTAATTGCATGCATATGGGAAATCTATTTACAAATGAGGGATTCCAAAGCCAGTGGGCAAATTGGGGTGATTTATTCTGAGTTAATAAGCTGAAGAAATTGAATAGTGACCTGAAGCTTGAAGGAGAGAAGAGGGTGATTTACAGGACCGGGGGCAGATACTTATGATGAAGAATAACGCTCTGTAATTGGATGTTTACCGTTCAAGATAGATAGGCTTCCTAGTACAGAAATTATTCATTATAATATTATAATTTTAGATAAAACCTCTGAATTTTTACTCTTTAGTTTGTAAAACAGTGAAAGTGGTAACAGTTTCTATGAATCTGGAGGATCTTGACTTAACGATGCTTTATAGCATTATATATAACAATTTGGTATATATAACAATCTATACACCAAATTGATGTGTCTTGGGGGAAACTCATCCTTCAATATTATCACTTTAACATCTATGCACTGAAGTAAATCTGTTTCCCATACAAGTCAGTCTCAGAGATGCTCTGGGACAAGGGGTCGGTTTGGATAGTACTGATCCTAGTGGTATGTGTTCAGTTTCTCAGTATTCAGGCAAAGTGCTATAAGTTTGGAACCCCCATAAGGGTGTGTCAGCGGGATCACAATGATAGTGCTGAGGAGCCACACGCTTATAAATTCCAGAACACAGATTTATGCAGGTTCATGCAGTGGAGGAATTAAACTAAAGGCCTTGCACATACTGTGCATGCCCTCTACCACCTGAGTCATCTCCTCGCCTCCCTTGATAAAACTTTAAACAACATGTATGCATTCAACGAACTATTAGGGAGTTCAATTCACTTATTGAAAGTCCTTGAAAAGAAGGGGTGACACTAAGTTCATAAATTTTTCCCTGAATTTTAAAGTTGCATTCCATAAAAATAACTAATATTAAGGTAATACATTTCATCTGAAAGTTTTATATATGTTTGTTATACTATTACATCACTTGCAAATGCACACAAAAAATAACCCAAATAATGATTGATTACATAAATATGATCAATACCACATAGGGACAATTATACTGGATGTGTTGTTAATTTACAACTCAGAATTTCAAGTGGCAACATAGTTTTCTTTACCAAAGAAGTTTGTATATATTCTTCTTTCATATATTCAAAACTTTTGAAATACTTTTGTGTGAAATTTTTGGTCTTATTTTATAAGGGATAATATATTGGTTATGACCAACAGATAAGGAATAGTTCATGGTACTACTAACTTTAGAGGGACATATACCCTTATTTAGGTAGCTAAAATTAGATATTACCATAATTGAAGTAGAGCTATTGTAATATGCTGAATTGCAAAGTTAGAATATTAATAATAAAATTGCTGTTAAAATTTGGCAGAATAATGTATTGTCAATTGAAATGTTTTAATGTATGAGAAAAAATCTAGTAAACACTAAGAGCAATCTGAGAAATACATTTTTATTCCCTTGTTTGAGAAATTCTCTTTTAATTTACTAACAATTTAATTGTGACAAAAGTCAAAATAGGTAGAGTGATGTGAATAGCTCTCTAAATTGGAAGAGTAGAACTTTTCCAGTTGAGAAAATGAGAATTATAGAACTGTATAAATAGGAATACATTTATAAATAAGAATATAAATGAGAATTATCAAACTGTATAAATAGGAATTTTAGAGCTCAGCACTTAACTTTTTAAGTCTCCTTTAAAAATTATCAAATTTATGGGAAACTTCACTTTAAATATTACATGTTCAAAATAGTAGCTAGCTAATAAAATTTAGCTAGTGAAATATTATAAACATCCCCAATGCTTTGTCAGTATGAATAATTGTAAACAATGATTCAAGCAGTTAACTGTATTATATAGTGTAAATTGATAAACAAAAGACATAATAATCACAAACTCCTATAAGAAATCTGTCCCTTTTATTCAATAGGGTAAAGATCCTCTATACATCACTTTTTCTGATTTTATTATGTAAAACCTAGATAAATATTTCTTTTCTTTATTTTTGTTGTCCATTGTTGTTATATTTGTTTGACATGCTGATTTGTCTTTGCTTTTGTTAGATTTGCTTGTTTTAATACCCTCTGATTATAAAGCATTATTTCATTGTATATGAACTTCTTGTATCACTTGTATCACTCGTGCCTTCCTGTTATTCATACTTGCTAGAGTAGGCATCAGTAACATCTCCATACATCCTGTCACAAGCTAGTGTAGCCCAAGGGCAACTGCTTGCTCCAGGAACATGAAGAGCCTCAAACCATTCCGGCTTCAGGTCAGGGGAATGAGGTCTATAATTGTTACTGGTTCTTGGCATATGAAATATGACACGGGTAGCTTGTCAGGCTCTGCCATGTGGGTGGGATTCTCTGGTAGTAACCTCTCATCTTGTGTATGTATTGAAGAAATGGGAAAAGATCAGCTTTTCTGCTGGGTGGAGCTCTGACGAGCTGTGGATACTGGATGTTGAAAATGGTGGGCATTCATGGTGTGGGGGGTTCCTCTGGCTTCTTGCAAGGTTCTGCTGGGATAGTGGGCCAGTGCTCGAACCCACCTTCCCTCTTGGGTGCCTTATGATAAGCTGGGTACAGGGAGAGCCAGTAGCAGTTCTATCCCATGTCTCAGAGTCTCTGGATCAGGCATACCTGAGCTTGAAATAGATGGCTTTAGGGTGGGACTTTGACAAGTAGGGCTGTGATCAGCTCTTCTGCTGGGTGGAGCTCTGACAAGTTGTGGAGTCCGGATGTCTAAAATGGTGGCCCTCGTGGTGTAGGGGTTCCTCTGGCTTCTTGCTAGGATCTGAGGAATTTCTTGTCATTTTTTTATATATTTGTGTGATGTCTCTTACGTTTAATTGCTTATACTCATTCTATAAGCATGATTGTTAATATATACATATGTGTCTCACAATTTTACCAATTTTTATCTAATAAAGGTAGTTTTGAGTCCATGTAAACAGCATGTTAATATTTATCTTTATCAATCATAACACCCTTGTGAATAGAATTTGTACTTGATTAGGAAGAGTGATTCAAAACTGGCTGATGCTTTTATGACATAGTTTTGACTTGATCATTTTTTCTGAATATCAGCTACTCATCTGTCTCCCTAGAATAAATTTTCTATATCCCAGCACTTATTCATTCTCAGGTTGAGTTTTCTGTTTACAAGGCACCATGGGTGTGCACAGAATATGCTACAAAGAATACTGTGGCTTTCTAAGTGTGGGTTTCACATATGGTTCAACACTAGACAAAAGAGAGCTATGTGAAGGAAAGGCTAAATTTTGTGCCAGAATCTGTTCATTTCACTTCACTGGGACTTTCAGAGAACAAAAGCCATCTGTGTGAAATAAAATACTATTGGAGAATTTAATAGTTTTACTCATAATGCTTATATCTTGATGAAATTGCCAAGTTGATCTATTCCAATGTTCATTCAGGATTATAATATCCTGATAGACTACTGCTTTTGCAGCTATTATGCCCCAGAATTTTTTAATGTAACTATTATTTTTGATAAACCAAAGATGCATGTCATTAAAAGTGAAATCAGAATGCTGTGAAAATGTCATGAATAGAGAAGAGAGCAAATGTTTGATAACAATCAAGGTTTGTGATAAAGATTGTAGGATGTGAAAAGACAGAGGGAGTTGAAGGGGCAAAAGAATAAAGTGTTTGCTTTAGCAACAGATGACTAAGAGTCTAAAGGGTATAATGTTGCCTTTATAAATGTAGTGCTGAAATATCCATAATTTTATGATTTTAAAAATTTTTTACAAGCAATAGTTTGTTTTATTGAATAAAACATTATGATTGATTTTTCCAAATGTTAGGGCCATACCAGCAGTGCTCATGACTTATTTTTCACTCTGCACTCCAGGGATCACACCTGGTAGGGCTCATTGGATTGTATCAGGTACCAGGGATATGTCAGACTCCATGACAATAGGAAAAATATATACTGACACTGAACATAAAAATATTCATCTTTGTACATATTACATTTGTTAAATCTATTATATTAAGAAATGCTACCTTAACCTAGGTGTATTTGGTATAAACCTAATTATTAACTTTAAGTTTTATTTGAGGAGTTTTCCATGCCATGGTTGTAAAGGCCAGGGCAACACCTAACAAGCAACTATGCCAGATGCTTCAAAGCTACAATGTGAAGATCTGATGTTCCTAGGACCTGTTATTATTGGGGGCTACCATGGTCACATCTCTTGGTTCTCAGAGGCAAATAAGGCTACATTCAATGATGCTTGGGGTTTTGAAGTATTAGGGATCAAACTCTGGGTCTTGGCAAGGCATGCAATTCTGAACAGTAAAAATCACCTTGACTTCTATATTCATTGAGATTATTATTTTTAACAGCTTATATAGGAAAATCACTAAAAACTGAAGAGACTACCCCCTTTTTGTTATTGAAAAATATTAAAGCAGTTAGCTTTTCTTCGTCTCTAACATCTGCATCTGCACAGAATACAAGTTGTAAAATTACCTTTTTTTGATTAATAGATATTTTATTGAAAAGAATGTTTTTTTTTTATTGGACTCAAATACACAGGGTAGAGATGCTACCGGCTCTCCCTAAGCTCAGCTCATCATGAGGTGCCCGGGAGGGAAGGTGGGTTCTAGCCCTGGCCCGCCATCCCAGCAGTGCCTCCCAAAAAAGCCAGAAGAACCCCCACAACATTAGGGCAGTCATTTTCATCATCCAGATTTCACAGCTCATCAGAGCTCCAACCAAGAGAAAAGCTGATTTCAAACCTTGCTTGTCAGAGTCCCATCCTACAGCAAAAGTCTATTTCAAACCCAGGTATGCTTGATCCAGAGACTCAAATAAATTGGGCATAGCTGCCACTGGTTCTCCCTGTGCTCAGCTGATCATGAGGCACCCAGGAGGGAAAGTGGGTTCTAGCCCTGGTCCAATATCCAAATACAGCTTTGCAAGAAGCCAGAGAAGTCATCATATTCAACATCCGGGGTTTCTAATATTAAAGTACTCCACAGCTCTTCAGAGCTCTACCCAAGAGAAAAGCTGATCTCTCTCCATTGCATGCGGTTGCAAAGCAGCCATGCAGTTCATCAGTAAATGCACGAGATGAGAGCCTGCTACTGAGAGTATAACACCCACATGGCAGAGCCTGGCAAGCTACCCGTGTCATATTTGATATGCTAAAACCAGTAACAATTATAGACCTCGTTTCATGACCTGGAAGGAATGGTTTGAGGCTCTTTGTGTTCCTGGAGCAAGCTGATGTCCTTGGGCTATCACACTAGCACGCTGATGGGCTACAATAGCATGTGACAGAACATATGGAGATGCTACTGGTGCCAGATTGAGCAAATTGATGAACAACGGAAGACAAGTGATACAAGTGATACAAGTAGACAGATATTTTATTATAAGGGATAATTTAAAATCTTGTAGAGTATAGGTAAAATTATCTTTGATTCTTGTAGCTGGAGTGAGTACAGTAGGTAGGTAGTGTGCTTGCCTTGCATGTGGCTGATCTGGATTTGCTCCCAGAATCCCATATGGTTTTCCCAGCACACTAGTCATGACCACTGCTGTGGTTATTCTAAAACAAAAATATATATTTGGTTTCTGAAGATTACTAATTCCAACTATAGACTATATACATTTAATAGTAGATTGGATACCCTACATATTACTATTAGCTATTAATTTGTGACAAGACTATAAAATAAACTTGACAGTGACCTATAAATTTGCCAGTAGTTTTTTAATTACTTAATATTTCAAAATTCTATTATTATAAATTCAAATAGACATTAGAATACAAATCTTCATTTAAATATAGTGGATCAATAAAATATTACTATACATACAAATCTTCATTTAAATATAGTGGATCAATAAAATATTACTATTCATAAGAATTTATAATAGTTTTCTTAGGTTCTAATATTAAAGAAAATATGGTTTATCATGCACCAATAATATTCTATGAATTTACTTCTTAGAGAGCTCTATATATATATATATATATATATATATATATATATAAAATTACATGAATTCTGTGGCTTCTTTACTGCTCAAACTTTAGAGTAACAATTATCATGGTTTGTTATATTTATTTGAAAGCTTTTTATTTTTAAGATGTCACATTTGATCCATTTATTAAACTGATAGTAAAAATTAGGAGCAAAACTAAATATTGAATTGGAATAAAAAATAAGAGACTTCATATTGCTTGTACTTTGTATTGGTAATAAAGGTGAGCCAGTAATTATGACCCTAAATATTAAGCATATTAACACAATCCTATTGGTAAATAGATTGCTGTCTGAGTTGAGCAGAGATATGAAGTAACACCACAGTAAGAGGCATATTATGCCTCTTTTTTGTTGCAGGGATGGAGGATAGTTTTGGACCATTCTTAGGAAGGCTCAGGACCTACTCCTGGCTATGTGTTCAGGGATCCTACTGGTTAAGGTGCAGGGAGCAAACTTGATGCCAGAGACTGAACTGGGGGTCATGGGTGTGCAAATTAAGAATCATTTTAAAAAAAATGAATCACTGTCAGATACAAAGTTATAAAGTTGTACATGGTTGAGTTTCAGTTCTCTAATGTGTGAGTACCCATCCCTTATCCAGTGTTCTAACAAGAACTGGGTGCTGAAAGAAGGCAAAATGATTTGCAAATGTGTATCAGACTTGCTGTACTATCCACCCCAAAATGCCGTTTCTTTCTATTTGTTTGTTATAATTTGCTATAAGGACTGTCAGAAGTGTTTGTTTAGAAGAAAGTTGATGAAGATTCTGTATCTCACCATGAAGCTATTAGATAGAAAATTTGATGTTTTTTATTTCAACATAGTTGTCTTTATTTTGTTACTTGCCTCTTCAGTTTCTTTCAAATTCCTATGCATTTCTTTTGCTTTCAAGCCTCCCTCCAAAGGAAATAACATAGACAATACTTTCTTATAGGATGTTACCCTAATTATGTGTCTGTTGAATAACGAGCCTCTACTGATGTAATCATAGCCATTTTCACTATCTTGCAGGATCAAATCCTCTCAGAGATTTCTCCATCTCCATATGTATTCCCTGAATTTCTGAGCTTCAGGTGGCAGAAGAGTTGCCTTTTTGCAGTTCTTGGTCTTTCGAAAAAGAAAGTACCATCTGCTACTGCATAACACTTCTATCAAAGAAAAACAGCAGCTACCTTCCTAAATCTGGGTAGTGCTTATATTCATGTAATGACACCTGTGGAAGCAAAATATAAAAGGAAGAAAGGCCACCCATTTGAATAGCCTCTAAAGATTTTGTTTCAATTAGGTTTCACTCTATACAGTATTTCATCTATTAAACAAGTGCTGAAAAAGTATCTTCTGAGCACGGTTGTACAGGCTGTCTGACCATAGTCAGGTACAAGGAAACTGCCTATCACAAAAAAAAAAACCCATTTTGAATTCATGATGCAAAATCTTAACAGCAATCCTTGTGTCATTCACTTATTTTAAGGCTTTATAATCCCACCAGCTCTCACACCGAGGCCAATTACTCGTTTATCACACACACTGCTTTTTCACACTCTGCTCAATAAACTTGTCTCATACTTTTCTCTACATCGGTCACTGGTAAATTATTTTACTGATGTGGCACTAGGTAAGCCATTTCATTGGGAGGCCTCTCTACAGACCATCCTTCTGTTCATCTCTGCAATATCCGTCCCTATATTATACAGCACTGCAACTGCAGGTATCTGGACAGCGTCACTCTTTGACAGGGCTCTGTGCTCTGTGGAATTCTTTTTTTTTTGGTCACAATTAGGAAGTTTTCATGGATAACTCCTGGCTCAGACATCAAGGACTGCAACCGGCAGGGCTTGGGGAAATGACATTGGTACTGTAAATTGAATGTGGGTAGGTCACATGCAAGGCAAATACGTTGCCCACTGTGTACTGTCTCCACCCATGTGGAACTCTCTTGTGGCTGGACAGACTCCGGTCTGTGGAGTCTAAGCCATGTCAGAGCACTCAAGCTAAATCACATTTACTTTCAGTCACTACCCCTGCCTCTGTCTTATTTATTCCTCTCTGATACCATTGGATTGATCTCTTTAGATGGGGAGAATCTCCTAACCACTGACAAATCTAAGTCAACTGACCTTGATGACCATGGTAACCAATGAGGCCAGTTCTTTGAACCCAGAACAGACATCACATGGGAACTCTCACCCTCTTGTGGGTAATTAGGGATCTCTTCAATAATAGGCAAGTTTGCCACTGTAGAGTCACAGTCCAGTTTGGAATGTTTCATGCTGATTGTCTATTGTCATGTTAATGTGAAGCCAGATTTCCCAATGCTGGTGGGTTCTTGAGAATTGTATGAAATACCTGAATACAAAACTCTAGGAATGAAAGTTAGTTTATTGTACTGAAAAGGTAGGTAGATGGGACCGGAGTGATAATTCAGCAGGTAGGGCATTTGCCATGAATACAGTTGACCCAGGTTCCATTCCCGGCATCCTATATGGTTCCTAAACACTTCCAGGAGTAATTCCTGAGCACAGAGCCAGGAGATACCACTGAGCATCGCTGGGTGGAACCAAAAAAGTAAAAAAAAAAAGGTAGGTAGATGGTTCCTGGTCCCTCTCCAGATGATCAGGCCTCTCCTTTCCCTGTGAATGGCATTAAGGTCCTAGCCAAAAGACTATCTGATGCTAGGAATGACTTCCCCTTCCCATCCCACACAGTCTACTTGCCTCTGGTGAGCATAGTCACTGGTCTTATCCCATGATGCCCATCCCATGAACAACTTCCTTGTTTGGTCACATGCAATTGAATCACCTCCCATGAATGATGGCCAGATTGTGTCCCTGCATTGCTGCCTATGTCATGTGTATTCTCCTGGAGACACAGCCACCCACGTGGGTAGGTCCCTATGCTCTGTACCATTGCTGACTCTCAGCTGTACCCCAATAGTTCCTGTTTTCTAGTTCCCGGTTTCCTACTTTATGGGCACAGCCACAAGAGCATGGGAGAGAGTCCCGAGTTCACACTTTATCCACTCCCACTGGCCATGCAAGCCCTGTCTGGTTTCTGCTTTTGTGTAAGCCCTGACCAGACACATGCAGTCCTATCTGACCTGGAGGTCCTGAGGAGAGGTAGATAGGTCCAGGAAATGCTTGTTCTGGAAGCAATGGAAGAGAGAGCAACTGAAAAATGGTACTCAGGGCCTCCTTTTATCTGTAGCTAAATCCAATCCCCACCAACCCCTTCCACATTCTGATTGAATATCTATTCTTGAGGGGGAGATTTTTATTTATTTATTTAAAAATTTATTATACAATGTGAGATTTACAATTACAAGGATGTCTATAATTGGGTCTCTGCCATACAGTGTTCCAACACCCATGCCTCCACCAGAGCCAAATTCCCACTACCCATATCCCAAACATGTACTCCCACCCAAACCCAGCCTGCTCTTATTGCAGGCACAGTTCATTTCTCTTTCTCTTTGTCTCTGTCCCTGTATTTCTCTCTCCCTTCTCTTATACTTTGTGGCTTGCCCTACAGATATTAACGATGTTTGATGTCTCTATGTGCATATTCAATAGTGAGTTCTAGTGTGACATCATAATTCTCCATTCCCCACAACCTCTCCAGTTTGTTGTAACTAGAATGATCATTACAGGGTATAAATATGAAAGATCCTGGGAAGGATCGGTTTTAAAATCTGCTATAATCTAAGATTGTTGTGTGGCTGCTCTGTGGCCACGCACTCAGCATAGCTGTAGATCTGGAGTGTCTGTTTTCCAGCAGTTGGCTGTGGTGGCTGGGAGCTCAGGGCCACACCCACCAACGTGGAGTCTGAGGAATGAGTGGTGACTCCATGTTGGTGGGCGTGGCCCTGAGTTCCCAGCCACCACAGCCAACTGCTGGAAGACAGATACTCCAGACCCACAGCTACACAGCTTGGCATCATATGGAGCGCCCTTGGAATTCCGGAGGACAGTAAAAGGCTCGGCCAGCCCCTGTCCATGTCTGACATAGCTGCTACAGCTTGCTCAGCATGTAGGGCGGCCATGCTGGCCGGACTTGGAGTGGGGATTTGGGGCACCTCCACCCATTCCCTCAGACTCCATGAGGGGGGTGGATTTAACTCTATTTGTGCTCTGCACCTCAACCTGCTTCATCAGTCAGACCATCTAACTTAGTTACCCCCATCTATTTTTTCAGATAACATGGACCAAACCAATTCCAATCCCTCAGAATCACCCTGGGCAATGTGCCTAAAAATCGAACTAAATTCAACCCCAAAATAAGGCATTTGATTTTGTATACTGTCATAATGAACCCACCAAACTTGAAAACCAGGATACTTGATCCCTTAGTGATGCTTTGGTCACAAACTCTAACCCAAAAATTTATTATTCTACGATATAATTTAATATATTTATCTTCAGAGGTATAAAACCTAACACATTTCCCACTCATGAACCCTCTTATACTCAGTGTTTATCAAATCCCAGGCTTCCGTCTACATTATATCCATGCAAAATTAAATCTAACCCTGAGGAATTCCCTTTCCCAAAGATGCCTCTCCAAAATAAAGAATACATCATCTCTGTCAAATAAGTCCCTTAAAATCCTCATTTTCCCACCATGACCTTGCTCACTAATAGGTCATCCCTCTAAAACTATCAATTTTATGTATATTAATCTACACACCAATGTCCTATGCTATAACTTAAAAACTAACACTATTTAACTATACTACACTCTTAAAAACTCAGCCAAAACAATGAAAACTTACTTTTTTTTAAAAATTATTTTATTATACCACCGTGAAACATACGATTACAAAGGTGTTCATAATTGGTTCTTGGTAATACAGTATTCCAGCACCCATCCCTCCACCAGTGCCCCATTTCCACCACCAATGTACCCCTCCCTCCGCTCCCCCACCCGCCTTAATAGCAGGTACCCCAGTTTTCCTCTCTCTCTTCTCTCTATCTCTCTCTGTCTCTGCATCTCTCTCCCTCTTATCTTACACATTGTGGCTAGCCCTGCAGATATTTAGAGTTTATCACTTAAGTCTCTTTGTGTATATTCAGTGGTGAGTTTTAATCTGCCATTACCATTTCCCACATTTAGTAAAACACTGGTATCTATATCCTATTAATGAATGCAGTCATTCTATATCTGTCCTTTTCCTTCTGACTAATTTCACTCAGCATGATAGACTCCATGTCCATCCATTTGCAGGTAAATTTTATAATTTCATCCTTTCTGACAGCCGCATAGTATTCCATAGTGTAGATGAACCACAGTTTCTTTAGCCAGTCCTCTGTTCTCCGGCATTTAGGTTGTTTCCAGATTCTAGCTATAGTGAATAGCGCAGAGATGAATAAAGAAGTACAGATAGTGTTTCTGCTATGTGTTTTTCGGTCTCTAGGGTATATTCCCAGGAGTGCTATTGCTGGATCAAATGGGAGCTCAATATCTAGCTTTCGGAGGAATGCCCATATTGTTTTCCAAAAGGGCTGGACCAGTCGGCACTCCCACCAGCAGTGGATGAGAGTCCCTTTGAAAACTTACTTTTAAATAAAGAAGCTCAAAATCTCATCCATGTGAGTTACCCAGGAAACTGCCCTAGCCATGATATAACTAAAGCCAGGATTATTCTTTTATTAGCGTTTTCTCCCTATCTCTATCTCCAAAATCAGGGGCATAATTTTTGTTTGAGGCACCTCAGTTTATCTGTTTTTCATCAATTAAACTGGAACTGCAAACTAGCAGATCTTATATTGTCAAAAATATTGTTACCCCAGAAAGAGTAATTTCCTACAGTATTTTTAAAACCATTTAAAGGTTTTGTGTACTTTAAAAATACAATTTTTTTTGTATTTTGTAAACATACAAATACTCACTTCTCGGCTAGACGTATCAGGAATCCAAATTGAATTACCCCTGGATAGGAGAAGTTATCCCTGACTATATATTCTATATATATTAACATATACTAAATAGATATATTAGATATATAGTATATATTATATATACTAAATAGATATCTTAGAATAACTATATTTAATGAGAACAAACCAATGGCAGTATCACTATCATATTTCACATATTCTGTGGACAAATTGATTCTCTTACTACCTTAGTACTCCAACGAAATGGAGCCTTAGATCTGTTTACCTGTAGCCCTGTTCAAGGGACACTTGCCTGATGTCACAGTATTGTTTTGGGGTTAATCAGTCTTGACAAGTTCAAGACAATTTAAAACAATAATAAAACATTGTGGGATCAGAGAAGACAGTGGGCAAAATACTTGCCCTGCACATGACTGACCTGAGTTTTATTTCCAGCATTGCATGTTTACTAACAGCTGTGTACTAACAAGAAGGGGAGATCCTAGAAAGCAAAGAAAAATGTCAGCTTTTAGCACATCTGGGAGTGACCCCAAATAACCAACTCACTAAACAAGCCAAATTATTCTGGGAGATGGTTACTAGCAGTTGGCTATCCTGGAAATTCAACTAAAACTTTTCTTTTTCCTGGTATATAACTCTCTTAAGAATTTTAATCACCACAATCCTAATCTTGACACTTGCTTCTGTCTTTTTTCACTTACAACCAAATTTGTTGCAAGTCTCAATTCAGTCAACCAACAATTCGTACCTACAAACCCAATGTTTACATGTGGCCACAAGTGTACATGTATAGATAGGGAAAAGTCTAAATTCACAATCAGCCTGAAACAATTACAGAAGACAGACCATTTCCTTTTTCTAAGGTATTCACTGCTGTTCCACAGAGGACAAAATTCTGAGAAAAACATTTGTTTTTCTTAGAATTTTGATGCAGGCTAGCTGATCACAGACAATTCCTCTTATCAAAAACATTTTGCTACCTCAGGCATGAGGAAATGAAAAATACTGCCTTCCTAAAAAATCTGCATCTGGGAAACAGTATGCAAAATGGCTGCAAATAAGCTGCAAAATCATTGCAACACAACATACAAGACAATAACATTCTCACTCAAAGGATACGTGATGCGCCAGTCACTTACTCTCTCTGGGGACACACAGCTTTCTACAATCTTACCCACTACCCCCTCTCATTTTCTCAATGAATCCATTTATTACTTGCTCGCATAGCCTTTGGCAATTTTCTGAATTCCTGTGGCTCCAGGTGTCCCACTCCAAACCCTGAAAAAAATTCATGTCTATTACATTATTGTATGCAATATTGATATATTGATGACATATCCATATCAATTCATGTTAAAGATTACTATATAAAGATTTTCATTACCATGAATGAAAAAAAATAGAGCAAGCATTAAATATACAGGCAAGATTTTTATTTTATTTTTATCTTGCAATCCAAGACCATGCCTTTAAAAAAGAAGCATTAAACTCTGTCTATAGATTCAGCTTGACATAGTTCCCCATGGACATCCTGGTGTGCCATTTCCTGAGCCAGTTCAATACCTAACTCCTAGAACATCAGCCTTGTGTACAGAAGGATTAGAGAATTGTAGCGAAAGAATATCTTTCTACTTTACTTGAGATTTTCTGATAAAATTTTCTTTCTGGATTTTTTGGCATCAGAAATTTAAATTGATAGATGAGTTGACCAGAAACATGCCTTTGTTCGGTTCTTTCCATAAGTGAGTCAGGGACCCAATACTACTTCCCTGGAGGGCTGCTGATCTTCCCATTCAAGACAACCCCTGCTGGAAATCACTGTGATAGATTGATTAGCTCCAGATAGGGAGCAAAATGATGGCAGAGTGGCAAAGTCATGCAGCAACATATGGTCAGGGAAATAAAACTCTCTATTAGCATTTAATAAGAGTCTTAACCTCACAGTGATTAGAAATAGCAAATAACCACCATTATTTTACTGTTTATGTAAGAGTTGCATCAAAATTTTCTAACTTATTACTGTTTTTAAAATATTTCTCATAATTCTCTATCATGGTTTCTCAAAATGAGCAGATTTATATTAAAAGACAATAAGAAACTGCAAGCAAAACTGTATGTACATCAATACTCATACGCTCCCTATGCATATTGGACTGTACTTAACCAGGGCGTAATAAATATGAATCAAAATTAACAATAAAAGAAATAAACATTATATATGATGAAAAATTGAGGAAGATCAGGCTATGTATACATAGAAAAATATATACTAAAGCTTGTTTCCTCATTTCTATTGACTGCATTAAACCAATTCTTAATCGCCCCCTTTACTAAGCTACTTTAAGCTGCATTCCAACCTACATCACTTAATAATCCACTTGAGGTACAATGCTCTTTCCAAACACTAATCAGTTCATTACTCCTCACCATCCCAAAGTATTTTTAGATCCTGCCTTCTTAAATTGTGTGCTCAGACACAACTGCTGCCTTGCAATCTAATGTGTATTAGTCATGAAAGCTTTCTAAAAAAATACTTAAAAATAATTTGCTTTATAATTTATGGTTGGCAAATTTTCAGTATATATACTTTTCTTTATACCAAGGTATTTGTGGTCACCTAAAAATATTTTGGGTGAAAAGGGCCCTGGGTAAAAAAGAAGAAGAAATCCAGATTTAGGGTGATGCAGTTTTCTAGACTCCCATTTTATTTATATAACCCCGTTTCCTCTGCCCCACTTTCATGTTCTCATAGCTGATCATTCTTCCATTTTGTCTGTCTTCCAAATATATTGTGCCTTTTCATGGTCTTGTGACTCTCACTTTTTGTCCTTTTTATATCTTCTATGTACTGAATAAACTTTTCCTTTCTGAATCACATTAGTCATCATCTGGTCATATCAGAGCATTATTCTTCTAGTGACTCTCAATTAAGGACCCTATGTTAATCAGTTTCTGTTACATCATTCTCTTTTATTTTCTTCAGAATATTTATTAATATGTGACTTTTATTTGTGACTATATTTATGCACCTATTTAAAGTTTTATTAATATTTGAATTATTTATATTTGTTTTTGATACTAAATAATTTTTTAAATAAACATGTTTTATAATACTACTTTTCTACTTGAACTCAGTATAGGGTAGTTGGTATACCAACTGAGTGACTTAGACTGCAAATGAATTCTTCATGACTCCAATATGGTAACTACAACAGTACATCTTATATCAGTATTTTTGCAAGAAAATTTTAAATTTCAATTTTCATTAAAACAGCTATGTTCATGATGCTGTTACTTTTTATTTAAAAACAAATGTATCCTGTATTTTAAATCTTTATTTGAATATAATGTTTATAATTTTAATAGTTCAGAATGTTTATTTAAAAGGACAGTACACAGGAAATCCTTTTCAAAAGACAGTACTCAAGGCTGAATGGGGTTAGGATACTTGCCTTTCCTATAGCCAACCCCAGGCAAATACCCTGCCCGATATAGTCCCCTGAGAACCATCAGAAACAACTCCTGAGTACAGAGCCATCAGTAAACCCTAAACACTGCTAGGTATAGCCAATCCATATTTCAAAATAAAATATAATAAAATAATTCAGTACTGAAATCAGTTTACAGTATCAAAAGTATTCTCAGTTCTGTTGGTGAAAATTTTATTTTGTGTATTAGGTAGGAAAAATGAATACTAAAATATTTTGTTGCTACTATTTATTATGAAATTATACAATATCATAGGATAGCTAGAAATATAAGCTAGAATATTGTCTATATTAATATTAAGCTAGAACTTAGTGTTCCAAACTTCTGGCTTGTGACTGTATATTCCCTATATGTCTCTCTTACAACATAATAACAGGTTGTTTCAATAGATCTTATCCACTATTCTGTTGTATGGATTGCTCACCTCAACAAATATTTGCTACATATGCACCAAACTCTATTAGATTTTAAGGGAATATGAACAAAAGAGGTCCTTTCACTGAGCAACGTATCTCTACTTTTTTTTTTAAGAATTGCACATCTACAATCAAATCACTTCTATCTACTAATTTTCCTGAAGGAAAGGGGTGGAAATCTAATTGAAAAGTAGGATACAACAAAGGGGGAATAAACCTAAACATCCCTAGGGAGCTTGTGTAGATAAAATGAAAGAAAGCCAAAATTATGGGTAGCGTAAAATTTTGCCTGATTACTCTATTATTGTATAAATTGATGACTTTAAGATGTTTATACATCTATTTTATACACTATAAAATATAATTTGTTATAAAATATTTTATTAAACCAAACTTTAATATGAATTAAGGAACACTGTGAACCTATACAGAAGTTTCTAGAATTTCAATTAATCAGAGGAAACATTTACAATCAATCTTAGGTGTGTGGCAAGAGTTATAGATTCACAGGAGATGTCTGCACTTTTATAGAAGAAATGTTTTCAGTTATTCCCCAATTTTTCTCCATAAAATAGAAAAAAAAAGTAAGGAATTAAAATTTTTAATTATTTGTGCTAATTAGCTTCAATTTAATCTACTTATGTGTATAAGATTCCAATTTAAAAATTACACATAAACGTTTAACTTTGTAGTTCATAAGGAAAGTAAGATAAATCTTGTTAGATACTTGCATATTGTCCACAGATAGGAAAATTTCTGGTTAACACTTATAAAGTTAAGTTAAGAAAACAGCCTCACAACCAGATTAACAGAGCAAAACCAGTTCGAGCCCAGGTAGGCGGCTCCCAGAAGCGGGAATCACTGGGAATTCGTCAGATGGAGTCAGAGTTCAGCCATTCCCTCTCCATTTTGTCGAGCCTGGTGGCCCCGCCCAGGAGCTACTCTTGGGCCGCCAGTCATAGCATGAAAAAAAACTCACAAGCGGCTCGGGAGGCTGGAACTTGGCTCGTCCGGTCCCAGCTGAATATGGGACCCACAGGAGGGCAGACGGGTTTTGGGAGTGGGCCCATCACCTCTGGGGAGTCCCCGGAAGCAGCCGGATGAGACTTCGCCCATCACACTAGCCACCATTTTCGCTGTCCGGACGCTGGGAAACTGCCTCACGACCAGATTAACAGAGCAAAACCAGTTCGAGCCCAGGTCGCGGCCGCGCGGTCCATTAAAATAGTGGAGACAGTAATGTCTTTTGATGCACTGCATTACACGAAGAGCAGGAAAGTTTGGCGGGAGGGAGAGATAAAGAGGAGAGAAATGACATACAGAACCCGCCAAATAGTTGAGGTGTGGGAGGGGGGAGGGAGGTGGGGACATTGGTGATGGGAGATGGGTTTGGGTGGAGGGATGGGTGTTGGAACACTGTAGAACCAAAACTCTACATGAGCATCTTTCAATTGTATGTCTAAAGTGGTGTAATAATATTTGGGGGAGGGGAATAATAAAATAAAATTAAATCGGAAAAAAAAAAATAGAGCCTGTCAACTGGCTAATCTTCGGGCAACAAAATTTTAAAACTAGTCAGTGTTATCAGGGATTATGAAAGCTATATTAGAGAAAGTGCAAATTTTGCCTTTTGTTTAGAGGTTTCATGAAATGAATGCATCTTTGTAAAGAGAAAATTATTTTCTTGATTTTATCTATAAATTAATGAGCACACTGAATATCAATGGTCACAAATCTAAGTATATTAGCAAGGCAATAAATAATAGTCATTTATGTTTATATTCATACAATGATGGGTTGTATGTCTCATAAAATACAATATATATGAATTTGAAAATGCATAATATTAAGACATTGTTATAAGATCATAAGTTTAAAATATTTATATAGGGGAATTAAGAATTAGGAGCTTGGTTTATACACTGCTCACTCGGTTTAATCCTGGACTAACTCTAGTTCTGTGAACACTGCCAGGAGTAATCCATGAGTACAGAGCCAGAAATAATTGCTCAGCACCACCGAAGTTTGGTCCCCAAACTCATACAAATGTGTGAACAAATAAAATGAATAATATATATAAATTTGACAAAATATTCTCAGAACGATTTTGATTATCGAAACCCAAAACTATAGCTTTGCATGGAACATATTTGGAGAATATAATAAAATCCATTTATTTGGAAATAGTTCTTAAATGCTTCAATATTGTGCAGAAATTCAAATGAAAAATTCAAGATGAAGTATAACATTATGTGAGTTCTTTGCTCTAATTCTCAAATATGTTTTATTTTGACTCAATATAGTAAATTAGTATTCAGGAGGAGTCATAAAAAGGATTTGGATTGGGGCCAGAGCCATAGCCCAGCGGGTAGGGTATTTGCCTTGCACGTGGCCGGCCTGTGCCGGCCCGGGTTCAATCCCGGCATCCCATATGATCCCCGAGCTCCGCCAGGAGTAATTCCTGAGTGCAGAGCCAGGAGTAACCCCTGAGCATCACCGGGTGTGACCCAAAAAGCAAAAAAAAAAAATAGATTTGGATCTCAGTAACAACGGAAAGATGACTACTACATATAACCCAGGATCTAGTAATGTTGTAAGGAAACCCATATAAAAAATATTTTAAAGGTCATCATAAAAGAGATGTTATAGAAAAGTAGTTTAAAAGAGACCTTTTTTAGGCACAATAAAATGGAAAAGCTTCATGATGAAAGATATAAAGGACAATTCCCTTTATGTGCTAGAAAACAGTATTTCTTCTTTGCTTTTGTATCAAACTAGGCAATGCTCAGGGTTTTATTCATTGCTCTGTATTCAGGGATTATTCATGACTGTTCAGGGAACCACATGTATGCTGGGGACTGAATTCGTGTCAATCACATCCAAAGCAAACACCCAAACCTAACTAGTGTATTGTTTCTCTAAGCCCCAAAAGTATTATTTAATCAGAATACACATTTTATGTAGTTGTAGAAAAGTACAGTATTAGTAAGGCAATCTATGATTTGACAGAAGTCTTTTAAATATGAGCAAAAATATTTATCTTGTTTGAAGAGAATATAATACTTCAAGTATTTTAAACCAATCTGCCAATCTTTGCCAGTGAAAATTCCAATGAGTTTTTTTTTACCATAATATACTTTTGGTCTATTATCTAGTACCTTGAGAATTTCTTCTTTTTCAAATGACAGCTCACCTAGTATTTTATAGGTTTTATTCATAAATACGTAAACAGTATCTTAAAATAATGCCTAGTATATAACAGCTGTGTCATAATTCGGTTTTGCATGACTAAACAGCACTAAAGGTATTAGCTATTGAAGTTCATAAGGGGTTATTTCCATTTCCTAGATTATTTTTTGGAAATAGAATCACTTCTTAATAGACTTTTATAAACATTGATGTAATGGAAATACTGTTTCAGAATAAATAAATGACAGGAAAAATATCATGGAAAGACCTACCATCTACATGAAAAGGGTAAATGTCCTGACATTTCAAATAGAATAAATTTAAGTAAACAAGCTATCAAACATTTAAGTCAACTAGGTTTTGACCTTTTCTATTTCATCTTCCTCTAACTCAGTAGTATTAGTATCACTTAAATTAAAATATTTGTATAAATTAATTACATCAACTAATTATATGTGGGTGGAAACAAGATGTTTTAGTGTTACATAATCTAATTATATAGTAGAAAATCAAAATTCGTCACAGAGAGAATCTGATATGTTAAAGTATTTAACTGCACTTTCGTATGTTTATATGGAAGCATTCAGTAATAGAAAACTGAGCTACATAATAAAGGTATTTCACCTTGCCATTCATGGAATGAAGCAAAATATTTTTTTATGTAATTTCTTTATCCAGATACATTGCAAAGACATCTCTAGATATTTGACTTTTATCAGATGAATCTATACTTCAAACACAACCCTATTTTTACATTTTTTTAACTTATGTGACAAAAGGGAAGAGTAATTTCCATTACATTATTATCAGGTCATCCCCTCTGTAGCTGCATTTTCTCAGGTTCAACATAATCATGAGCAGTAATGGTTTTCTTCTATAGTTGAGTTGGTAGAAAAATAAGCTCAGATTGGAATAAAAAGCTATCTACAAATTTATGTCTGAAGTTTTAATATCATTGATAGCACTGGTAATAAGACATAATGTGTTAGATCTATAGAGATAATAAATATGATTTCCCCCTAATAGAAACTTTCTACAATATTCCCTTTAGCAAATAATTTATGCTTTATGCAATTTTTAAGCTAAAAGAGATCATTTATTCTTAGGCTAGAACTGGGGAATATATATGCACAAGTGATTACTGGATATATAAAATCTGTGCTTCATTCCAAACATATATTTAACTGGTGAGTTATCCCCTGTTTTTATAATCCTCTAGTTACTACTTGATAATGTAACATTTATTGGGAATTGGATTATTTTGAAACTAAATATTCAGTTTGCAACAAGTCTAGACAACACATCAAATAAGTACAAAATACTCTTAATCTAAGTGTTAGTATGTAATGTTTCATGCTACCAAGTAGACTGAACAAATCAAAATCTAAGCATTTGATTTATACTGAACATGAGATAAGTGATTCAAAATAAATATACAGATCTCTTTCGATCTTCCAAACTCATATAGTCCATATAATTCTAATTTTCATTTTGCAAGTACTGCCCTGCATTTATAGAAGCATTTGTAATTGACAATAAAGGAGAATACAATTGTACTATTTAAATTGTAACAAAAAAAATCTTTCAATGAGCAAATATATTCACTTGTATTACTCGTCTTCCTGTTCATTATTGATTTGCTCAAGCGGGCACCAGTAACATCTCCATATGTCCTGTCTCATGCTAGTAGAGTGCAAGGGCATCTGCTTGCTCCAGGAACATAAGGAGCCTCAAACCATTCCATCAGGTCATGGGAATGAGGTAACTAACTATTACTGGCATTTGGCATACCAAATACGACACGGGTAGCTTGCCAGGTTCTTCTGTGCGAGTGGCATACTCTTGTAGTCACCTCTGATCTCTAGCATTTATTGCTGAACCGCATGTCGTGGGGGTTCCTTTGGCTTCTTGTGAGGCTCTGCTGGGCTGGCAGGCCAGTGCTAGAGCCTACCATCCCTCCCGGGCGCCTCGTGAGCAGCTGGGCACAGGGAGAGCTGGAAGCAGCTATGCCCCATGTCTGTGAGTCTCTGGATCAACATACCTGGGACGGACTTGAAAAAAGACTGCTGCAGGGTGGGTCTCGATGAGCTGGGCTGTGATCAGCTCTTCTGTTGGGTGGAGTTCTGATGAGAGGGAGTCCGGATGTGGAAAATGGCGGTCCTCATGGCGTGGGGTTTTTCTGACTTCTTGCAAGGCTCTGCTGGGGGTGGCGGGCCAGGGCTAGAGCCCGCCATCCCTCCAGGACACCTCATAAGCAGCTGGACACAGGGAGAGATGGAAGCAGCTCTGCTCTATGTGTGTGAGTCTCTGGTGGTGTTTGGGGTTACTCCAGCTTGGTGTTGTTCCTGGAGGTGCTCAAGGTACCAAGTTATTCCAGGTTGACCCAGAGTCATGGACCACTTGGAAACTCAGAACAACTTCCGCCATTAACAGCGTAGAGCCTTTGAATGTGTGCACCCCACCCCGCCCTACATGGCCTCTCCCACGTGTGCAGAGGCTGGGACCGGGAGGTGTGTTCCTGAGGCCATCAGGCGGCCTATATATAAGAAGAAAATTAAAGTATAAAATAGCTAATTGACAAAATTAGCTGTTTCCATTAAGGCAGTCACTTTTGTCTACTTCAGTATTTCTAGTTAGAAAAACAATTAAATAATTATGTATATGCATTTAACAACATGATGGCTGCTCAATATCCATATGCTTTTTTGGTTTTTTTTTCGCCCTTTTGGTGTTTTGGTTATAAAAGGGTGTTTTTTTTTTCTCTTAGATTAACATATCTTACTGTCAAACATGATCATATTTGGAAAGATAGCAGTAAAGAAGGACGAGGAAAGATATTTCAGGGGGGTTGGGATGTTGGGAAAGGGATGTGGACATTGGTGAAGAGATTTGTGTTCAAATTATTCAAAGCAATGATTTGTAGTCACAGATCTGATGTCATTGGGTCTTGATTTGAAAACAAATTAAACTACTATGTTCTTGGACTATTTATTTTATTATTTATTACTTTTATTCACATGAAGATAGGAAAATCATACCAGCCTCAAAGAACTGTACCATGAATGAATAAAACTCATGTTTTTATTCAATATGAAAGCACAAAATTCTGGAAGGACTATCTGATATTTAATTCTAATAAAAACAGGTCTAATACAGTGAGATCCCTGTCTATCTTGAATTGTGTGATCTAGTATTACATGTTTATGTGTATTATAAAGGAAAATGAACAACTGACAACTATATAATAGGCAATGAATATCATAAGAGAGAAGTAGATCTCTTTGAGAATGAGCTGATCATACACAAATTCTTTTTACAGGTTTTTGTGGGATTATTTGTTTTTATTTGGGGAAGGAAAGAGAGACTCACAGACATGGGGCAGAGCTGCTACTGGTTCTCCCTGTGCCCAGCTACTCACGAGGCACCCGGGAGGGACGGAGGGTTCTAGCCCTGGCCTGCCAACCAAGCAGAGCCTCGCAACAAGCCTGACGACCCCACAATCCGTGAGGGCCTCCATTTTCCACATCTGGACTTAACCTCGTCAGAACTTCACCCAGCAGACCAGCCTATCACAGCCCGGCTCATTGAGATCCACCCTGCAGCAGTCTTTTTAAAATCCTGCCCAGGTATGCTGATCCAGAGACTCACAGACATGGGGCAGAGCTGCTACTACTCTCCCTGTGCCCAGTCACTCACGAGGCACCTGGGGGGGGGGATGGAGAGTTCTAGTCCTGGCCCGCCACCCCAGCAGAGCCTGGCAACAAGCCGGACGACCCGCCACTCCATGAGGGCCGCCATTTTCCAAATCTGGACTTCCCTCTCATCAGAACTCCACTCAGCAGAAAGCCTATCACAGCCACTTGTGGCTGCACAGTTCATCAATAAATACTGGATTTAGAGATGACTTCAAGAGTATGCTACCCGCAGGACAGAGCCTAGCAAGCTACCTGTGTCGTATTTGATATGCCAAATACCAGTAACAAATATAGACCTCATTCCCATGACCTGATGGAATGTGAGGCTCTTTATGTTCCTGGAGCAAGCAGGTGCCCTTGGGCTCTACTTGCATGATACAGGACATATGGAGATGTTACTGGTGCCCGCTCGAGCAAAACGATGATGAACGGGAAGACAGTGATACAGTGATACAGTGATATTTGTTTTTGGAAAAGAAAAAATAAATTGATCATATATAACAGTAATATGCTACATTGCCTCTAAGTTAATAAGGATCGATAAACTGTGGAGTGACGTGAGGTTGCTATAATAGAGTGGTTGAATAGGGAGAGTGTGATAAAGATTGACTAAAAAATTAGGCTATTCTGTTCTAGACGTTTGGGGAGGATAGGGTGGTTGTAACACACCAGGTGATGTAGGGTTGTAACACACCAGGTGATGCTCAGTGACTGTTCTTTGCTCCATGCTCAGCAGTGAATTTTGTAGGTGCTCAGAGAACCAAATGCAGTGCTGGTTACTGAACCAAGGTCAGACATATACAAGGTAAGTACCTTAACCTCTGAATTATCTCTCCAGCTTCACTAAGCTAGATTTTCTGATGCAGTATTTTTCCTTCATTTTACCATAAATGGTATACTAAGGAATTTTGCATAAGCAGTGTTTTGGCTTTTCAATGTAAATTAAAACTATTTTAAAATTATTTTGCAAGAAACACATTTCTACATAAGCTGCTTATATAAAATTCCGTTTTCAAAAAATTAAGTTTCTTTGATAAAGTTTCAGTGCTGTTTCCATAACCAACTAACAACCTGGAAGAAAGCCAAGTATTTAGTACTTGAAATGTATAAAGCAAAGCCATTATTGTATGCTGGTAGACACTTTGATGTTAATGACACATTCGATTAATCCTCCCACCTTTATTACTAGAAATCCAAGGTGCAACCTTTAATAGGTGACAGTCTTTCTATCTACTTCAAGAGCTGGAAACTTTAATCTTGGTTTATACCATTTTTACCATTTTATCACCATGGCTTGCAGGTTTATTGGTGAAATCCATGAATATTTCATTCTGCTATGAATAGAAAGAGGATGAATTAAATATCTTTGATAAATGCAAACTAAAAAAAAGACAATTTTATTTTAAATCTTGCGATTTTATTTGGAATTCCCTTTTAAACTTCTAGGACATGAACTTCTAATAATAATGATATATTTTGTTTGAATAATTACCAAATATATTTATCACTTGAACATTAGTATTCTATAGGTGCTAATATATTTATAAATTTTATGCCCCAAACAGTAAATAATAGCTTGGTTATGTATATTTTATTTAATTATTCAAAAGTTTATGATATACTCCAATATGCATGCTGTTATATGTTGTTTAATTGGTTAAATAAACCTTTAATTTTTTAAATTTTATTGCATTTGCATTGAACCCAGGCTCTTCCGTTTATGAGCCATGCTCTCTAGAATTGAGCTCTACCCATAAAACTGCAAATGCTAAATGCTCTCATCCAAAATGTTGCTCCCATTTGATACTTGACAGTAAACATTTGCTTCATTCAAAATATATGTGTGATCATAGTTTTAACTGTAATATAAGATGACAAATTTCATTCACATGAAAATTTCTTATTTCATACATAACATTTTACTTAAAATTCTTCTAGGTTAGTTTTTATTTTTATAATGTGGATAAATTTCTGTAAAAGTAAAGTATAAAATCTATTGAAAATGTAACAAGTTGGAATAGACTATGATATGCACTCAAAAGGGACCAGCATTGGGGGGTAAAGTTATAAGCAAAGAAAAGTAAGAGTTTGAATTGATTATCGCAAAGTGATAAGCGACCCAGGATTAATAGACCCAATCCTTTAACCACGTCATGTGAATGCTTATTGAAGAATGACTGTAAGCTTAATACTGCACTTTGCATGCACACTTGAGAGAATCTCTCCATCAAGTATGAATCACTCTGCTGAGTCAGCATGCGGCTGTGGTTTAAGTATCATTCTAAATGCAAAATAGTACCAATCTGTGTCTGGTAAACAGTATATGTAAGCATCCGTCCCAGTTTTCATTGACAGTTCCTGGGTACAAAGTCAGAACCCTTGACAACTCATACATCAGTGCAGAGCTCCTGGCCACACTAGTTGTCCCCTCTATTTACCATCTTTCTCCCTACATTTTGGTTTGCTTGAGTTTTGTCTTCTCTAATTTCCCTCTAATTCTCTCCCAAACAAGTGCTAATTTGTATTCTGCCCACTCTTCTCCACTGAAACTGCTATTCCCAAAGTCATCAATGACCTCCTTCTTTTTTTTTTTTTTTGCTAAAACTGATGGACACTTCAGAGTTTGTTTTCTGTCACTTGAAATGCCCCCCTTCATGAAACACCCTTCACTCATTTTTCAGTCACTTCTGAGCTTTCCTGTCTTCTTTTAACTTGTCTTTATTTTCTTTTTACCTTTTTGCATTAATGATGTTTTTCAAAACAAGTTTTACTCTACATAAAGAAAACCAACCAAACAAAAACCCTTACATTCCTTACATTCTTTTTTTTCTTCTGTTGTTGGGCCATAACCGACAGGGATCATCCTGGTTCTCCACTAAAGGTATTACTACTGGCAGTGTATAAGGGACCATCTAAGATGCCAGGATCAAACCCAGGTTGGCTGTATGCAAGGCAGATGCCCTAAGCTCTGTACTATAGCTCTGGTCCTTTTTCACTCTTTTGAGAAAATATTTCATTCTTTTGAGGGGAATGTTGGGTCCCAACCAGTGGTGCCCAGGGCTTACTCCTGATCTTTTTGAGGGTTTTGAGAGATAAATGAGGGGCCAGGGATTGAACTCAGTTAGCCACACGCAAAGGTAAGCATCCTACCCATTGTACTATCTCTGCAGAAACTCACGCTTGTCTTAATTTTCAGGATATTTTATAACCTCATGATTTCAGGGTGGCTCTTTCTCATAAAGTACATGACTTTATATGCAGTTGCATAATGCATATTTTTTTAATTTTTATTATACCACAGTGAAACATACAATTACAAAGGTGATTATAATTGGTTCTTGGTAATACAGTATACCAGCACCCATCCCTCCACCAGTGCCCCATTTCCACCACCAATGTACCCCCACCCTCCTGCCCACCCCCATGCTGCCTTAATAGCAGGTACCCCAGTTTCCTCTCTCTTTCTCTCTCTGTCTCTCTCTGTCTCTGCATCTCTCTGCCTCTTATTTTACACATTGTGGCTAGCCCTGCAGGTATTTAGAGTTTATCACTTAAGTCTCTTTGTGTATATTCAATGGTGAGTCTTAATCTGCCATTACCATTTCCCACATTTAGTAAAACACTGGTATCTATTTATGTTGTATTAATGAATGCAGTCATTCTATATCTGTCCTTTTCCTTCTGACTAATTTCACTCAGCTTGATAGTCTCCATGTCCCTCCATTTGCAGGTAAATTTCATAATGTCATCTTTTCTGACAGCCGCATAGTATTCCATAGTGTAGATGAACCACAGTTTCTTTAGCCAGTCCTCTGTTCTCGGGCATTTAGGTTGTTTCCAGATTCTAGCTATAGTGAATAGCGCAGAGATGAATAAAGAAGTACAGATAGTGTTTCTGCTATGTGTTTTCGGTCTCTAGGGTATATTCCCAGGAGTGCTATTGCTGGATCAAATGGGAGCTCAATATCCTAGTTTTTCAGAGGAATGCCCATATTGTTTTCCAAAAGGGCTGGACCAGTCGGCACTCCCACCAACAGTGGATCAGAGTCCCTTTTTCCCCACATCCACGCCAGCACTGGTTGTTCTTGCTGTTTTGGATGTGTGCCAGTCTCTGTGGTGTGAGATGGTACCTCATTGTTGTTTTGATTTGCATCTCCCTGATGATTAAAGATGAAGAACACTTTTTCATATGCCTTTTGGCCATTCGAATTTCTTCTTTTTTGGAAGCTTCTGTTCATTTCTTCTCCCCATTTTT